>JASAMX010010403.1:0-96338 GCA_030248175.1 Microlaimidae sp. YZB2_3 | reverse complement strand
TAAAAATTTCTGCGATATGATAATGATTTGTTTATACATTGATCTAATCACACAGCACTTTTGCATTTTTTTGTAGTTGCTGAATGTCATTTAAAAAAGTATACCCACAGCAATCTTTGACAAGCGCGAACTCGCCACTTTTTTCAATTCGAAGGTTATATTTGTATGTGTAAGAAACAACTATAAATTTGAAAAAGTGGCGATTTCGCGCTTGTCAAAGATTGCTGTGAGTATAATTTTTTCAATTGACATTTCATCAAACTAAAAAAAATGCAATAGTGCTGTGTGATTAGATCAATGTATAAACAAATCATTATCATATGGTAGAAATTTTTATTTAGTGAGCAGCTGGCCAAACCAAAATGCAAATTTTCTATAGTCCACATAATGTCCATCTCAGACTAGTCCACATCTTTTCTGTCTAAACATACGCCCGGGGAAAAATCGCCCCTTTTTCCTGCTCTATTCTTAGAGCATTTTTCAAGGCTAATCTACCACTTTTTTTGAATTAAATTAAAAAAATAGCCTAATAAACTATAGTTTTAGCTGCGCAATGACATATGTTTAAAATCATTCCGTTGCCGAGATATAATTTTTTAAATAAAAAATCACAAAAAGAAGATGAATGAATTTAAATTACAAAATTTACCCACGTTGTTTAATTATAGTTAGTACGTGTGCAGTGGTGCTCCAGACAAAGTTTATCTACGTTCTCTAAATATAGTTGGCGCGATGACGTGCGCCAATGATCATCCATTTTATAATTCTAATATAAAAATAATAATAATAAGAAGATGATGAACATGAATTACAAAATTTGCTCACGTTCTCTACACGTATAATTGGCGGCGCTGTGCGGTGGGCTAAATTGCAGTGTGGCACCCCCTCACCATCCTATGATTACCGACCTGGGCGTGGCGCTCCCGCGCCACCGACGCTTATTATTATTTTTTAATAAATAATATTTTGAATTAATTTTGTCATCAGTAATGCAAGAATTAAAAAAAGTACTCTGTTGTTTTTACCGATTTCCGCGCGGTTGAAGCAGATGGCGCTGGGAACTGGCGCCGTTTCTGCCACCAATTAAAACCGGTCTGCTATTTTTGTGCGGTTTTTATGAGGGGATGTTGGTTGTCTGCTCTGTACAATCCTTATTGTTGCCAAAAGGCTGTTATTGTGCGGTTGGGAGTTTTTATTTGTCTATTATTCAATTTTTTATTCTCATCAATAAATCGATAACAAGGACCGTAAATCAAAAAAGTGCTTCCTAAGAAAGTTGCGTCATCCTTTCTCTTTTCTTATGAGCCCATGTTCTATTTTTGATCAATCAGTAACGAATGAGGAATATCGCTTTTAAGGAATGGAGCGTTGGAATAATCAAGAATAAGAATAATAATAATAATAATAATAATAATAAGAAGAAGAAGAAGAAGAAGAAGAAGGTTCTGAATTTCAAAATTTACCACGTTCTCTAATTATGGTTGGCGCGGCGCCACGGGGCTAAATCGCCCCGTGGCGTTCCCCCGCCACCCATGATAAGTGGAAGACTAAGTTCAACCAAGAAGGTTAGGTTTTTCGAACTTCGTTCCTGTGGTAATTTATTTTAAAAATACGTTCGTAAAGTCGTAAACGCGTTTTCAAGATGAATAAAAGCAATAAAATATAATACAAAGGATGTATTACTAATTTGAGAAATGTTTTTTTTTTAATTTTTACAATTACGTCATTATACAAAAGTTACAAAAGCCAAAAAAAGATAATAAAAAAAGTAATAATGACTGACAAAATGCGCATATATTTTTATTTCCAGGTAGCACGCGGCAAAAGTTTAGGAGCAAAAAATTAATCATTTTTTTTATCTTAAAAAAAAACAAAATTAGGGCTCAAATTTTCGTGACATGTTTATAGTTTAACTTTAGTTTAAAATAAGAAAATATTTTCTATAATCACAAGAGTATGGGGTTTCAATTTTAAAATTTATTTTATGACCAAAACGACGCTCGGATTTTCAAGAAAGCCACCTTCGTGGGTACGGAATATTTGGAGCTTCAGCAGGAAATTCTTACAGTCAAAAAATATTGGCAACCTGGAGTTACGAAAAAAAAGGAACTTGGAGCCAAAATTAAAAAAATTGATTTGGTTTAGTTTTAACTTGGGATTAGAGTAAGGGACAGATTAAAACTATTTGGTCTCCCAGCTCCCAGCTGCAACTTTTCAAAAATTTATTCTTCAATAAAACGTAAAAATTATATTGATTATACATATTACAACAACAAAAACAAAAAATAAAAATTAAATTGAGTTTTCCATCCAAGCAAATTCAGTGTTACAATGAATCATAAACCAACAACGTACGTACATATGTAGTGTACTAGAAGAAAAACTGCTGTCCTGCACACCGTGTACATACAAAGGAAACCTACGCATCACACGGTATTTACCCGCCGAAATGAATTCATTTTACAATTCTCTCCACTTGCGTCTTTTGAGATCCATTTTGCCTTCCCACCAATAATATTGAATTCATTCAGATTAATTATTTACTAAAACAGAGTTGAATCACATTTTAATTCTATTTAAATCAGTCACTCTACTGTTCGTAAAATTATTTTTAAAAAACAACCAAGCGCCAAACCTCGATCTGCTTTCCTAAACTGGGCTGTGGTGAAAAGGTATAGGATCTTTAAGGGCGTTGGCAGAGAACTTGTAGTTGTCCAAGACAGTTTTTTTCAAACTTAAAGCCGAATAAGTGTAAATTTGGTTTAGGGTTAGTTTTAGGCTTTAACTTAGGTAAGGGTTCAGCTATTTCACAGTTTTCCAAGCTCCTATTTTTAGTTCCAAATTCCAGATCAAAGTTCGTCAAATCTTTGAAAGAAACAGGGTTTTTACCTTAAAACCTTCGGAAAATTTTATAAAATTGGAACCGTAAAAATGGAAATTGGTAACTAAAAGTTTGGCGAAATTAAAAATTTGGGTTGGGTTTAGACTTCAGGTTTTAGTAACCAAAGTTTTAATGACTATAAAAACTGGCCAATTTGGCCAATTGGCCAAAAAAGCGCAATTTTTAGTATCGGTTCCGAATTCCCTCCGGTCCCAATCCTATTTTTCAGAACACGGGTGGGAACATCACTTGGTCAATAAAAAATTTTCATCGTCACACTAAGCCCTTACTATCCCGGTTAAATAAAACGCGTAAATTTAAAACTTAGCTATCGAAATATAGAGGAAATTTAATTTCAGGTAAACCAAATTTCAAAAATCCCAAAATTTCGATTTTACCTTTGAAAATATCAACTTGATAAGATTTTGAACGACATTTTTAATTATGATTAAATTATATCTGGCTAACGTCGAAAATTGGAATGTAGATATGAGGAGACCAATTAAAATTGTGCGGTAATGACGTTTTTTTTTAAACAAATAAGAACGCAGATTTTTTTTATTCCGCCTTTTCACAAAATATACAAAAATTAACCAACTTTAGCCCTCGAAAATTTTGCATTGAGGTTCCAAATTAAGTAATTTGATAGATAATTATTAAAATATAGGTTTTGAACTTTATTATTAAACCGCTTGAGTGAAAAATTTTGATTGGTTTTGTTTTCAAATAGTCAATTCAATATTGCAATTATCGAGATCAGATTTTATTTGCTTATTGTAAAAAAGGAGAGTAAAATAAGTAATTAGCATCTATAAATTGGCCAAACCATTTAAGTTAATATTTAGATCAGTCTTTTTTAATTTAAGTTACCTGGAATGGAATTTTCTCTATAGTTCATTAGTTCAGTTTATTTTATATTGGAATGATTTTTTTATATTAATTCGGCCAAATTGTTAAACGTATAGTCACATTTTGCATAAACGCTTTATTCCAATTCACGAAAGAATAACAGAAAAGATATTATAGTAATATAATTTGTTTACGATAAAATTTGAATTGCTGTAGTAAATGTATTGTAGTAATACGCTATCGTTAACTTTTAAAATCCTTGATTCTGGCAAAAGAACACGCGATGAATGAAAATCTGATCGATCTATTGATCTTCATTTGATAGTGGGAACGATTAATTACAGAGCATTAAAAAAAGATCTGTAAGAACTTACTACATATTCACTTTAATGTCTACTAGTAATAAATGCAAAAACCGCAGTTTTTTCAAAACAACACATTTAAAACGCTTAAAAACTAATTCTAGAATTCGTGAAAAGTCATTTAACAACACAAGTAGGGTAACTGACTTAATTTCGGCCACCTTTTTTATTTTTTTGAATAAGTTTTTTCTGGCTTTTTCAATCAACCCAAAATTTGGCCTAAAAATCAAACAATAGCTATATTTGTTATTCCAGTGCAAAATTTGAATATTTCTGCTACACTTAAAAATCAGTGAAGATTTAAACTTTTTTTTTTAAAGTGGCCGAAGTTAAGGCGCGTGCCATTTATTTCGGCCACCTACAAAAAACTGGCCATAACTATTGCTTAAACAAACAATAAAAATTTCTAAAGGTTGCAAATTAACCCTTAGGTATTGTTCTTGGTACATATAACTTAATTTTTCCCGTTTGCGAACTTTAATAGTTGTTAGCGAGACTTTAAATAATTATGTCAAAACCTTAAAAAAACAAGTTTTAATAATTTGTATTTTTTGTTCAATTTTTATTTTTGGCTTAAAAAACGTCAAAACAAAGTCAAACGAGCAAAAAAAATTCTTTATAAATACGGTAGTACAATGATATTTAAAAACAGCAAAAAACGGCAGGTTCTTTCACCTAAATTTTCAGGTGGCCGAAATTAACGGAATCTTAAAATGCGCAGTTAGTTAAACGCATTGCAAAATGATTTTGAAGAAAATATCAAAACATGAAAATTAACAACTTTGAGCCTTAAATAGAAGATATTTTAAGGTTATATAATGCTTCGTTCTAAATTTGATGCAGTTTAAACACAAAGCAAAAATTAGGAAAATCACAAAAAATTCACTTTTTGTATAAAAATGTTGATAATGTTGAATAACAAAAATAAAAAACTTTTGCAAAAACACTTTATTCAACTTTCATCCGGTTACTTTTGTGCTAGTTCTTTTGTGTTTTAAAAATAAGCCAATTTTCTAACACCCTAAATTGGTGGCCGAAATTAAGGCGTGGCCGAAATTAAGTCAGTTACCCTACTTCCTGTTAGCCTTACGGCTGACAAATAATTTCCTTGTATTTTTCGGATCCAGTTGCTTTATTTTGAAAAAATAATGTAGTTAGGATGCCCATATAAAATTAATAATTTATTTGTTTTTATTTTTTTAATATTGATTTTAAAATTTTTAGTGATAGAAAGCGGTGTACAACTGCTTTCAAACTATTTATAGTAAAAAACTAATTGTCCATTTTGTAGTCATCCATGTTTTGAAATGATTTCTTTTTTATAAAAAGAACTGTTTAACTTTAAGTTCTAACATTAAACTAAAAATTTCTACAATTTGAAACCCCAAAACTACATGTTTTGACTATTTTGGCGAGAGAAAAAAATTATTTTTCATTAGGAAGTTGTCTATTTGCACGTAAAAACAATGAACAAATTTTCAAAAAACATATATTTTTGATTCTAATCGACTAATATTCAACCAATAATATTAAGTTAATTCAAAAAACAATTTTTTTAGTTACAAAACCCGAAGGTCCGTGAAAATGGTTGTTTAGCATAAAGATGCCCGTGTTAACTTTTTTCAAAAAATCAACGCCATTATTACAATCCCCTAGCTATAGCTTTTAAATGATAAGTCGGTTAACCCAATCCGTTTTCTTGTTGGAGAGGACGGTTTCTCCCCCAATTAGTTAAAATGAGTTGTTCAGTGTAAAGATGAGCATTTTAGGTGTACTTCAGTTTTTGGCTCGAGACTTTCACCCCAAAAAGTGGCTGATTCTTGAGCGATTGCCTTTAGAGCGGACTCGTGGATTAGAGTAAAGAACCCAGCGAAACATTAACAACAAAAGTTACTAAAAAACGTTTCAGCTGGCGAGGGTCTTAGAAAAATAAGAGTGTTACCTTGGAAAACCAAGGGTGAAAATTCCCAGCCAAAAGCAGAATTAAAAGGATCCGCCAGGTACCATCTTTCAGGGTGCTGGGTGAAAGTCCCCAGTCAAAAGCTGAATTAACCCGTTCCCGTGAAGGCCTTTTCCCCCGCTACAATTCTGAAACCTTCGTACAACAAAGGGAAAACCTTCGTCTCACGGTGGTCGTATTTTTGTATGATAAATATTGTCGAAATCCTTTAGAGAGGGTGTCATAATTCAAATTATATTGCTGAAATGCTTGGCTAACAGGCATAATTTTAAAACGGTTTATTTCAACCAAATAAATAAAACCAACGTTTCGACGCTGCAAAACACAGGTCTTCGTCAAGGGACTAAAACAAGGAAAAGACATTAATACTAAAGCCACGGAACATAAAGCTAACAAGCTAAGGTATTTTATAAAAGACCTACATCCAAAAATAAAATAAAATAAAACGCGCCGAAGAAGAAAAAATAAACAACAATGGCTTTAGTATTAATGTCTTTTCCTTGTTTTAGTCCCTTAGACCTGTGTTTTGCAGCGTCGAAACGTCGGTTTTATTTATTTGGTTGAAATAAACCGTTTTAAAATTATGCCTGTTAGCCAAGCATTTCAGCAATATAATTTGTATGATAAATTTCGTACGTAAACCTTACAGCAGTAAGCTCTTCGCATAACCTAGGTTTTACTTCCGTCATACATAATTTTTTGTGCGCGAATAGTGCCCAGTGAGCAAGCAAATTGAAATAGTTAAAGCTGTACGGTAGTATTATGCAATTTTTTACAACATGAAATATCCCACGTAATACACTGTATCCCTGACAAAAATTTGCATATTGCCACCGTACCGCTTTAACCATTTGAATTTGCTCGCTCACTGGGCACTAATCGCGCAAAAAATTAGGTATGACGGACGTATGACATAGGTCGAACGAACGTTTCACGGTTGTAATCGAGGAAAAGGCAGTTACGGGAACGGGTTAAACCTAAAAAAATCCGGTGGTGAATCATGGGGTGCACGGTGCACCCTTAGTTTTCTAAGGCTCTCGCCGATTCTAAGACACGAGGGTACTGGACACGAGGGTAATGAGCAAAGAAAAAATACGTTTGCCACAAATACTATTTAGAACTGTTAAGTCAAATGAGCTGAACCGAATTTTAGTCGTTTGAATGCGTAACACAATTATGGTTAAATTATATCTGACTGATTCTGAAAATTTGTATGCAATGCTGACATGAGGGGACCAATTAAAATTGTGCGGTTATGACATTTTTATTTAAAAAATAAATAAGAAGGCCGAATTTTTTTTTAATTTCACCTTTTTTCAAAATATACAAAAATTAACCAACTTTAGCTCTTTAAAAATTTGCATTTGGGGTTTAAATTGAGTAATTTAATAAATTACTATTAAAATAGGGGTTTTGAACTTTATTATTAAACCGCTTTCTTTAAAAATTTTGAATGGTTTTGTTGTGATACAGTCGATTCAATACTAGAATTTTCAAGGTCACTAGATTTTATTTGCCTATAGACAATAAGTCGTTTCGTTTTTAATTATAAATAACAATCTTTCTCGCTTGAATAAAATCAAACGTAATAACAAAAAACTACGTAAATTCTTTAAAAACGCCATGCTAAATGAATACAAAATTTATGCACCAAATTTATACCATTGCTTTTTAATAATAATAATAATAATAATAAAAAAAAAAAAAAAAAAAAAAAAAAAAAAAAAAAAAAAAAAAAAATAATAATATAATAATGTTCAAAGCTTAGTCTGGAGCTTCGAAACCCTGCCTTGGTCATTTACAGAATATAAAGTATTATTAGTTATATTCAAAAATCATGAGTGGAATGAGAACACAAAAAAGATATTTAATTACTTTTTTTAAAAAAACAAAGCGAAATGCGCAATCGTTTGCAGTCATTTTTTTATTCAGGCTATCTTCACCGATTTTTGATCAAAAAATTAAGTTTTTGATAAAATCTTTGGAAAAGATAACTCCTAAAAAATAAATTTCAGTAGTAGAATTGTAAAAAATAATTTCTTGTTTATTTTAGATCACTCTATGTTAGATTTTATTACATTTTGATCAATTAAAACAAGGCAAACAAAATGCTCTTTTAAAATAAAAAAACCATATAATTGTTAAATTTTTAATGTATGATATTTTATGCATTTAATTAAGTATAAAGTCGTAGGTAATTTAACTTAATAACAGAATAATTGATTCTTTAAAATCACACCATTGCACGGAAAACTTTATTTTTCCTTCAAGAAAAACCAAAAAATAAGCTAAATTTTATTAAAATATTTAAATTAAGTATTTTTTTGTAAAATTATTAACAGCACAATTATTTGCCATTATTTTTGCAGTTATTTTTCTCGAAGGTATTATTCAGTCAGAATGCATTTGTTCTACACACCCCAAAAATAATAAAAAAATGTTTTGACAGAGCAATCAATGCAAAGCAGTAACAATAATGTTTATTATCTTTCGAGTGGTCTTATTGCTTTTCAGCATTTTTTTAAAGCTGGTTATTATTTACAAAATAAATTACACAGAAATGTAAACAAATTATTTTGTAAACAAATTACACGAAAATGTTTTAATGTTATTAAATTCTTGTTTTTGTTTTATGTCTGCACAATTGTTTTATTTTTAAAATCCTACTTTTTAAATCAGTCAAACAAAATGATATTTACGTAAAACAATAAATGAATATTATTCAATTTTAAGTTTATTCTATTTTATGCTCAAAAGTTGTGTATTTTTGTTTGTCAGTACCCTCGTGTCCCCACTTGCATAATGAATTGATTTTGTTACGAGATTATGGTGAAGGCAATTTTTTTATGCCTAGTATCTTCGTGTCCAGTACCCTCGTGTCCAGTAGCCTCGTGTCCAGTAATCTCGTGTCCAGTACCCTTATGTTCAGTACCTTCGTACCCAGTACACTCGTATCCAGTACCCTCGTGTCCAGTACCCTCGTGTCCAGTACCCTCATGTCCCGTTCCCCTTTCGCCAACTGAAAGTTTTGTTAGCAACTTATGTTGTTAATGTTTCGCTGGGTTCATTACTCTGATCCAAGAGTCAGCTCTAAAGGCAATTCTTTAAAGATGACCATAATGATCTTTCAAAAATTATGATATTCTGGTTTTCACGGATTTATAACTGCTAACAATAATTTTGAGAAAATTAATTTTCAAATTATTTATTTAATTATTAATTTTCAAAATCCATGGAGTTTACCCCATTGGTGAAAATGTTGTGTCCAGCAAAAATATGTCCATTTTATTTTATTTTTTTAAATTTTAACTCTTGTACGACATTCCACGAACTTTAAGGTTTTCAATGATATTTCATTTAGCCTAATCCTATTTGTGGTTAAGGAGGATTGTACATCTTCTCTTTTATGAAAAAAACATTGTCCAGCATAAAAAAGTCTGCGGTGATTTAAAAAAAAACTTACATTATATTCTGGTTTCCTACTGACTAATAACTTTTAGCAATAAGTTTAGGCCAATACAGAGAGAAACTTTTGTTACTTCCAAAGTCTATACCCCATAGACCTTGGAAATAACAAAATTTTCTCCCTGAATCACTTTCACTTTGAATTTTCACTTTGGTAAAAATCCCTTTCTGAAAATGTGTTGTGGGATGTGGGCTAGTCGATTGTGCACATAATGTGGGCTACAAAAAAATTAGCATATGTTTTATGCAGTTGCTTACAGAATAAAAAATGTTTACCATATTATTATAATTTGTTCATACGGTGAACTAATTACACACAACAAAGTTTTAGTTTTTCTATACTCAGATGAAATTGAAATTGAAAAAAATCATGCTCCCAACAATCTTTGTGATCGCAAAATCGCTACTTTTTTTAATTTAAAGATTTTTACAGTACAACATTCTAATTAAAAAACGGCAAATTCGCGATTGTCAAGGATGGCTGTGAGTATGACTACTTTTAATTATCATTGCATCCGACCATAAAAAACTGCAATTTTGATGTGTAATTGGGTCATCCCATAAAAAAGTCATAATCATATAGTCTAAGTTTTTAATTCGGCAAGCAACGGTACAAACAAGATAATCAATTCCGATATTTTACATATGTAGAGCTGAGTGCTCAGACTAGTCTACATCTTTTTTGTCTAAACATGCGCGGCCACGGCAAAATCGCCTTTTTTCCTGCTCTAATTTTTAAGCATTTTTCTTGTCTTATTTTCTTGGTGTTAAATTAAAAATGGCTTGATAAATAAACATAACAAATTGAGCAACATTTTTAGAAATTTTTTATTCCGATCCTTGCAATCGATTTTTTGATTAAAAAATCTTCTCAGTACAATAAAACCCCAACGACAACAATTAAAATGGTGTCTTTTCAAATCAACAGACAGCCAACCACTTTTTATATTTATTATGTCGTCAGCACTTCAAAATTTATCTGTGCGGTCATCCAGTAATAAAAAATAATCATTATTTTATTTATTTTTACGCAACAAAAATACGGGAGAGCCGAAAAAATTTAAAAGGGGGTATTTTTGGCAATAAATTGGGTGATTTATTAAAATTGATTTTTTTATAAAAACAGTTTTTTCTCTAATAAAACTTTGTAAAAGTGGTCAACTCGTTTTTAAAAATGCATTTTGCAAATAGAGCAAAATAAAAGGTTCACCCCGGGAAATTATTACAAATATTTTCTACCAGTGAAGCGAGAAGAAAATTGATTATTTTCATAGGTTTATCATAAGGTTTTTTTGCAAATTGTTTATTCAGGCCATCAACATTATCCATTATACAAAAACGCCCAGATAAAAGTTCGTGAAACTTTTTGTCTTTGATTTTGATGATTTTTATGAAAACCTTACCCCTGCCTCCAATAGCCCACAAAATTTTTTTTGTCAAAATATCTTTGGTGATTCATGAGATTTGACCCTCCAAAAATGCGTTTTTTTCTAATTCTGTACTTGAAAACTGCTCAATAAAGTTTAAGGTACAAAATAATACACTAAAAAAAGTGGCATGTTTCTATATTCATTTGATACCTTGATTGTTAAAATTTTTGAAATATTTTTTTGATATATTGCGTTTTCCGTACGAAAAAACCTGCGATTTTTCACCAAAATCACAAAGTATCAACTGGAGGCGAGTAGCAGGTGGTGGAGTTAGTAGTATATTTAATTCGCGTGCATTTTATCGAATTCGAGCACTGGTTTATTTATTTATTTATTTATTTATTTTAAATCAAATAAACATGCCATCAGACAGTGGTAAATTAAAAAAACGAAATTTTTTCGTCAACACGACCTTGAAAACTTTATTTTAAAATAACTTAGCATATTCCAAACTTGGAATATCTTAATTTTCTGATAATATATTGAAACTGCAAATTTGTTTATAAATAATTTTTTAATTTGAAGAGCCGCGAAGCAATCCATTTATTTATTTGGAATTGCTAAAATAATATTAAAACTAACGTAACTTATGAAAATGTAAAAAATATTCTTTGTTTATTTGGCAAATTTTAAGACCTTGTAAAGTATATTTCAATATCCAATTTTTCTCAAAGGTATCCTCTGTCTGAAACCGTGTTATTCAGATGTGGCTTTTATTTGGACATGGACCCTGTATTGCGGTGGAATAAGCTTAAAACTGCAATACGCTTTGCGGCGGAACACGATAAACATAGAGAAGACACTTGCTTGAAAAATAAATACGGGATTAGAGTCTATTTTTCACATGGCTGATGTCAAAGCAGGGATTAGTGTGTTGATATACGAGCTTGGACGCGTCCAAATAGGACCGATTACGATTATTTCGGTAAGCCGCTTACCGACCCCTAAGCCACCAGCTTAGAAGCAGACTCTGGTAGAACAAGAAGCGAGTTTGTACACAAACAGATAAGACAAACGCAACGTTTTTATACGCATGTTTTTTCACATTTTTTTTATTTTTTCAAGTGTGGTTGGTACGCATTTGAACCGATTTCGGAAAAATGAAGGCGTAATCGCTCTTGAGAAGAGTTACAGTTAAAAGCAATATCAATACCAGTGATTGAAATATATGGAAATATACTAAACCTGTTTATTCTTTGAAACACAAAACTTACCTGTAAAAATTGATCTACAGGCAATTTGATGACATACAATGCTAAATTGGGTTTTTAACAACTAAAAAATCTCAAATTTTGGGCAAAATTAGTTTAAAAAATTCATAGTTTTTTTAACAAGTTTTTGTATTGCTTAACAAAAATTTCTATTTTTCTATAAAACTAAATATTTTATATTCGTTTTAAATAGCGAGATTTAAAAGAATTGTAGGTATTCTTCAAAAACGTCCTAACCGCACAATTTTAATTGGTCCTGCTACATTTTAACAAGGTCAATTAAATTAATCATTCATGATTTAAAAAAAAACCTTACCGAATCGGATTGCTATTCGGTACCGTTTTTTAATTATTTATTTAACTCAATAAAAATATTTTAAGTTCATATTTATTTAACTATTGGTTTCAATTATATTCTGCCAAAGTATTTTTATTATTTTTATTCTAAACCTAATTTTTAACCCGTTCCCGTAATTGCCTTTTCCTCGGTTACTACAACCGTGAAACGTTCTGGCGACCTATGTCATACATCCGTCATACCTAATTTTTTCTGCGAGTAGTGCCCAATGAGCAAGCAAATTGAAATGGTTAAAGCGGTACGGTGGCAATATGCAGATTTTTGTCACGGATACAGTGTATTACGTAAGATATTTGATGTTGAAAAAATTTGCATATTGCTACCGTACAGCTTTAGCCATTTGAATTTTCTCGCTCACTGGGCACTATTCGCGCACAAAAATTATGTATGACGGAAGTAAAATCTAGATCATGCGAAGCTTACCGTGGTAAGGTTTACGTACGACATTTGTCATACGAAAATACCACCACCGTGAGACGAAGGTTTCACTTTTGTCGTTCTGGGGTTGGGGGGGTGGGGGGGCGGGGCAGGGTGCTTTTCCTGCATTTTTCTGGTATTTAAAGATATTAGACGAATATATTATTATCAATAAATATTCGTTTAAATATGCTAAATCACCTCTTGTGTCAAAACAATAAATTGAAATCATTTCATGTGCAAAAAAACGTAAAAATGAACACAACACAACACAGCACACACACACACACACACACACACACACACACACACACACACACACACACACACACACACACACACACACACACACACACACACACACACACACACACACACACACACACACACACACACACACACACACACACACACACACACACACACACACACACACACACACACACACACACACACACACACACACACACACACACACACACACACACACACACACACACACACACACACACACACACACACACACACACACACACACACACACACACACACACACACACACACACACACACACACACACACACACACACACACACACACACACACACACACACACACACACACACACACACACACACATACACACACACGGGCGCGCTCGCACAAAACAAAATCTTATACCTTTGTCAGAATCGTTGTTCAGAAGCAGAACGCAGGCTTAAAACGAAAAATCGAAAAATATGTCAAATTGCTGCCGAAAGATTCTACGCCATGATACAGTTATATTTAATTAAATTGTTTTTATGTGTATACTATTTGGTTATCTTGTTACTACTAATTATTCGACCTTTGTGTGTCTTGCTAAACAAAATAAATGTGCAAATATTGTTACCTTATGTTAAAACCCTTTTCTTACAATTTATAAACAGGTACACTTTAGCCGGAGGGCTGTTAACGAAGTTGTGATAATTAAAGTGAAAGGGCGGCTCCCTATATCACCCACTTTCTTTAAACTGTTAAAGAGTGCTTAAACAGTCTCAAAAACGTGAGATACTGGGTGTTAAGCCAGGAAATAATGGATGGGCAACAGCTCCGGACCAGGAAAGAGCCAATAAATCCCGTTTCCGTGGCCTCCGAGTGTAAAACAACTTGTTGGAATGTTTCTGTTTGTTTTCAGACAGAGTAGCACAAGCAGTTAGTCTCAATCTCAAACCATCTGGAGCAGAACCGCCCCCAGCAAGCGCTTTGTTCTTCCTGAGGGAAAACTGTTCCTCTGGCGGTGAAACCGCTGGCAACCCGCATGACTCCTACGCAGAAAAAATAACTCGCTGAAAAAATATTCGTTCATGCGTATCTCTGTAATACTTTCAAAAAAAATCAGAACAAATAGGGCCTCCAGTCCAAGTATAAACCAATTCATCTATTTAAATAAAAATATATTTGCCAGACAAAGATTAAGAATTAGCTTAAAAGGAAGTAACCAGAAACTGAACACTGTGGAGTTTGGGTTCACAAATCTATTCTTAAGTGAATTTTACAAATTTTTGTGTTTTTTTAAAACGAATACTGATATCTACTATTTGCGTAAAATATATTAATTGGCAACAAAAATTCTTTATAGCTCGTAAGAGTGCTGTCAAATGGATTTTTGACAAAAATCTGAGTTAGGTTAATTTTTGAGCAGCTGATGAAATTTTGGAAGTACAAAGGCGCATTTTCGCACTCCGAAGTGTGCACAACTGACGATTGTCAGTCAAAGCAGCAATTTACCGCTTTTGTGACCAAACCCCAATTTTATGAAAAACCTACCAGGAAATGCTCGGTATAACAGTTCATTTTCGTAAATTTTTGGTTTTATTTTAAGAATTTTCTTTTACTAACATAAATTTTGTGCATTGTCATCATCATTTATCCTGTATTTAGAATTGTTTCAACCAAATTTAAGTAAATTGTTTTGTTTCAATAAACGTTAATTAATTTTTCTTTCTGTGTAATTATTATGATAGAAAAACTGCTATACATATTTAAATAAATATTTTATTCTGCATTTGTTTTTTTTATTAAGTTAGCTGTATATTTTAGAATTAACAAATTTTTACCCAACCTATCAACATGGTGTGCTTTTTTGTTAAAGGGGGTGTGTTTTCAAAACCCAGATTCTTCGGGCCTTTTAGCTAAAGAAACAAGTTTGTGTAACTGGATATCGTAGAACATTTGGAATTTTCCTCTGTTTACATATGTCAAATTTATGTGCTGTTTTTTCATTACCTGGTATAAATGGTGGGCTCATCCACAAAAATATCTTTTCCAACACCGTGTTTAATATTATCATTCGTGAGAAAATTTTATTCCGCTCGAAAAAAAAATTAAAAACGTTTATTATTTCTGCTTCATCCCTAAATAAGTCTTGTTTTCCCAAGTTAGATTAAAATTTTAGTTTTAATAAGCTCTACATAAGTTAAAAGTGGAACCTTCTTTAATAGTTTATTTTGAAAGAGTTGCACCCACATTTATTATTAAATTTATAGCTGGAGATGTAGTCGGAAAACGATTAGAAAAGCCAATAATCGCAACTGTGATAACACTCTGGTTAACAGTTTGCACAAACACTGCGCCACACGTAATAAAACACCACCGAGAATCTCACCTGTTTAGATTCGTCTCATTTACAAACGGCTTGGAAAGATTTCGAAACCTTAAAAAAAATTTTTTCGTGTTATTTGGTCGATAAATTTCAGTACACTCGTTAGCAGATTGCTGACTTAAAAAACAACGGTTTGTAAATATATGCTCGAATGCCGAAGTTGAAAACAATATGAAAACATTTTAAGGTCAGCTTATTTGACACTTAGTTTTTAATTAATTTAACGTTTAAAAAGATATGTGTTATTATTCATAGAATAGTTATTTGTTTCTTGTAGTATTGACCAATTGTGATTTTGTCCAAAAAACACAAATGACTTCAAATTACAAAACAAAAAAACCAATGGTGGTTTTAGTATAGAGTTTTATATACGTTTCCTTTATAAATATTGCGTGTTTATTAATTTTAGGTTTAGTTAGACTTCAGATCGGGGATTAATTTCACCTCAATTAAAACATTGTTATAATGATTATTCTGTAATGTGTTATACTTTTAGGGTAACATGTTTATAGGCAAATCAAATCTAACTGACCACGATATTTGCTGTATTGAATCGACTATTTAATAACAAAAACTTTTAAAACTTTTCACTAAAGCGGCTTAATAACAAAGATTAAAAACTGTATTTTAATAATTATTTATCAAATTACTTAATTTGTAACCTAAATGCAAATTTTTAAGGGCTAAAGTTGGTTAATTTTTTTATATTTTGTGAAAAGGTGAAATTAAAAAAGATTCTGCGTTCTTATTTGTTTTTTTTTAAACGTCATTACCGCACAATTTTAATTGGTCACCTTATGTCTGCATTATAATTTTAGCGTCAGCCAGATAGAATTCAATCATAGAAGATATTTTTTAATCTTATAATATATATATTTTAAAATAAAAACATAATATAAACCACGTTTTAAGGTAAATTGCGCTTTGTAGAACTGATCAGTGTGCTATAGGCACCTTGCACTGGAACTCGGTTTGTACACAAAGTATGCAATATACATAAGCGTCACCATAATTGATAATTACCCTATCTCCTACTTATCTTTTGTAGTATACAGAGCAACCGATTGAAATTTCGCGCGCTTTTGATCGGTAGATCTGCATACTACAGAAGATAAGTAGGAGATACGGTAATTATTCATTATGGTGACGCTTATGTATATTGCATACTTCATGTATAAATCGAGTTCCAGTGCAAGGTGCCTATAAAAAAAAATATTTCTCTGCAACAGTTTAGCATCCTTTTCGTTGTGCTCATATAAAATGCCATAGGAATCGAACGTCTTCGCACTTCGGAATTAAGTGGATTACACTAAAAATAATCTAGAATACAAAGCAATAATTTGGTATTTTTTTGTTAAAAAAACAAAAACAAACCAAATAATTTAGTGTTGGGCAGGCTTTCAAACAATTTTAATAAACACTTTAATACCATATAAATTTTTAATCCCAGATTTTTAAATAATTTTCGCAATTTAAGCCAAAATCACAAATTTTTTGATTACCGTATATGTATGTCATATTTAAAAAATGTGAACTTTTTAAAAAAAAACATCGAAAATGATAATAGCTATAAATAAAGTATTTATAGCGGTTTTATTAGATTCAAACAAGTATAGCATTAGTATTTCCAGATGATTTATATGTAAGCTAGTGAAATGCTTTTAAAGCCATACCCATCAAGCTTTTTTCACACAATGATTGCTGTATAATTCAGTGAAACCAGATGTTAATATTTTCCCAAACGTCAAAATGGTATAGTAGTTCGTACTAAAAACCATAGAAATTGATATAACGTCTGGGAATATTAAAAAAAAGAATGTCAGTAAAGTTAAAATGTGTTTGAATTGTATTTTACGTCCACACGTCAAAACAACATTACATTTTCCGTCGTTTTTTTTAAAACACTATTTTCTTTTTCATTGCATAAAAAATGGTTGATTAAATAAATATAAAAAATTCTATAAAAGAAATACTGAAATAAATATAAAAAATTCTATTAAAAATATACTGAAATTGCCACAATAAAATTGTAGTATCTTGACTTCGTCACATTTTATTTTCTTCAGAGTCTGAAAATTTTACAAAAAAATACGCAATTGCTGGTTGTTTTTCGCTTTGTCACAAAGAAGAGGGGGAAAATTACAGGTTTTTTACTTAAATACTTGTTAATACTATGTTAAAACGAACGATTGAGGTATTACCAGCATTAAAAATAACGTTAGGTAATGGAAAATCACTAAAATCTGATATAAAAAGTTTTTGGCTTGTACCGCAGCATTTCGAACCAAATCGTGGAGCATTTGTTTCCATACTTTATCTTCTATAGTTTTGATTTATAAGTTTATGGTAACCTGTAATTTTTATCGCGTTTTAAACATGAACTAGTGTTTCAGTTTAGGTGGACCTGTTGTCGAAAATAAAGATTTTGACAAAGAAAAGTACAAAAAAGAGGGAATTATTGTTTCAATTATACTAAAACCGATCTTAATTAAGTAAAAGGCGAATTTTGGTTTAAATATTTGTAAATCAAATAAATTTTAGTAGAAAGGTGATTTAGAAACCCTTATTATAAAAATAGCGGAACATTTTTTTAACAAAAAGAACAAAAAATATTTTGTGCAACAATTTTTGTCATGTGTTTCAAAAGTTTTGTCAATAATTATGCGTTTTTTTGTTTGAAACAAATTATGACTTGTGATTCGTGTCACACAAATAAATTTAATGACTTATTGTATTATGACATTTTGTTTCGAATTTTACATTCTTACTTCTTTAAAAGAGTAAAAATACATATAGAATTTTCAAACGCAGCAAAAAAATTGTGATTACCGTAATTCCCATTTGATTTTTGCCATTTTATGGCAAAATGAGCTACTGTCAAAAAATCTGATTTAACACTGTAACTTGTTATTTGATCAAAAAAAGTTAATTAACTTCCACCAAAAGACCTTACGCAACAATAACCTTATGTTCATTTTGATTTATTGTGTCAAATGTTATTTAAAAGTTTTGGGTTTTGGTGTAACTAAATGAATATAAGATATATTGTTCTCTCGACTGTGACCGTTTCTGCTCCCCGATCGAAGATTCCGAGATGAGTTCTGTTCGACACGTCTTCCAGCTAATTCGAGATATCTCATTAGCCGCCAGCTAGTGTGTTTTCCTGTAATTACAAGTCGTTAACAGCGTTCTTCACCGCTATATTACACGGTATTCGCGGAGAAAATTTGTTTGAAGATCACCTCCCCCGGGGACTTCCAAGTGTCCACAGTTTCCTCCGTCCCATTTTTACTCAAAATAACCCGAGATTTCTCACTTCGATTCCCTTTTTCTGCTATTAATAAATTATTATCGGTTGCCCGACCCATGTTTTAAATGTAATGACGCAAAGAATTTTCTTCTTGCGTCGAATTCCAAGTCGCATAGTGGAAATTGCGGATGCGGCCGGGTCTGGTCCGGATTTTCGAATGCACGCTTCATCATATTTTCCATTAGTTTTCATAGCTCCCCGGTTGCTGGAGGCTCGGACCGCGGCACAGACAAATTAAACGACCAATTACACGACGCAGATGTTAAGCTGTCGTCAGTTTGATCAATTTTACAGTTAATATGCTTTAAAAAATTGGAATGTTTATGTCACAAGACACAATGCAATTCATTTATCAAATTATGTAAACCCAAAACAACGTTTACAGTGTTTTATAACGTAGCTTATTCGTATAATGTTACAAAGTAATTATTTTAATTAAATTAGTGGTAGAAGCAAAAATATATGACATAATGTTATATATTTTTGGTAGAGGTACATTGTACTATTTTAATAATATTTGCCGCTAGAAAAACATTCACAGCATGCTAACCTTGTTAGCGTTTCAATGTCGAGAATAACTTTCTGGTGGTGACTTATGTTTTTTGGCTTAGTGATATGTTTAAAAATTTGTCTGAAAGTGTATTATTGTAAAAAGTGGTACTGTTCAAGAACAGTTACAAAATAAAAAGTTTGTGAAATTTTAAATTAATTTTTTATATATAAATTAAAAACTAAAGGGGGGTTGTGTTTTTTTTTTTTTTTTTCTTTTCGGCGGTTCCCTTAATTTCAGCCTGGAAGACTTCAGCTCTAATGCAACCTTAATCTAAATTTGTTATTATTTTGGAAATAAACTTAGGTGTAACGTTTAAAAACACCAACAAAACCACCAACACTAAGCCAATCTATCCTTAAATTTACGTATAATCAAAAAAACTTTATGATAGAATACTTAACATTGGATTGATCTTTTGTGTCTGATTAAGTGATAAAAATACTTGCATAAAGATACTTAAAATGCTACTACTTTTCTGAATATTCAGAAAAGCATTATTACAAAAAATTTTTTATCAAGAACGTATAGAGTTCAAGTAAAATTTTTTGCGACAAATTTTATTCAGCAGAATACAAGCAGATATCTTCCAACTATGTAAAAAAACTCATTTCATTTGATGTTATTTTTGTTTTTATTCGGTCATAATTTCCGCTGGTTATAATATATCCCTCGATGACTGTGTAAGGCCACTGAGAAATTAAATTGACACTTATAATATAAAAAATTATCTAGTTTGCAACGTTTTTATTATTGCAGCCATTTTTGTTTGACAAATGTTTTAAATTTAAGCTCCATTCAAACTTGCATAATTATTTGGCAAACTACATGCTTACAAACCTATAAAGAAAAAATATAATTATAAATATTTTAACTTTAAATACCTATTCAAAATGTAATTTAACACCAAATATGTTTTTTACGGGTTTGAAAAATTCGTAAAATCACTTTTTGGAATAATATAAAACAAGATATATATTTAAAAATCTTTTAAAATTTTAATCATAACGAAAGCTAGGAATAATTACCATAATCACTTTACAAGTCTAATTGTAAAACATATTGTATTACCTAGCTTTTCTTTTAACTAACAATTAATTAAACACTTTTTGTAACTAAAACAACACACAAGAATTTATTACAAAGGCTTATGAAGATTCCTGCTAAGGTAATAAAAACAAAAATGAATTTATTTAAAAGGAACAACAGTGTAAATATATGTCAAAGAAATAATTTGCCCCAATAATAAATTTGGTGCACACTTGGATTGGTTTGATCGAATACGTAATATCCCACCTAGGTGTTTTCCTGAATGTCAAGAAGTTTTTTTTTTGCAATAATGATAATGACAAGATATTGTAATTGTACAAAATCATTGTATTTTTTCCGAATCAAACTAACTTAAACTGATCCTAACAAGAAGCTCCTTTCGAAGCTCTAGCGGGTGCTAATCGGGATTTTTTTCAATAAAGTGGCTATTGATTTCCGTAAAAGGCGTGTGGCCGCGGACGCGATAGGTCTATTTCACAATTTCCTGGCGAATCATTCGAAACAGAAACGGCGCGAAAATGATAATGATAAGTGTTAACCGCTGGGATAATTCGGAGGAAATAACAGCCGTATACCCAGATTTAACAGAAACACCGACAGCCTGTTATTACCGGGAGCTTGTTTAATAGCTATCCCCCCTCCGTTTCCCGGCAAAAATGCGAACATTTATCATAACAGAAAGCAGTGTAAAAACATCGCATTTTAATGATGTGTATTACTGTAACCACGCTGTTCTACTAATAATTATATGCGTTACTGTATTTCTATGATTTTTTTATTTTATCATTTTCAATGAGTATTCGTGAATAAAAAAAAACGAAGTAATGAAGAAAAATTACCATAGCAAAGAAATTGTATGATAATTTTAATTATTTTACAAGGATAAAACACGGTTTGTTGGTTTCTGTTCAGTGAAAAATTTAAAATTTCTGAATCAACATAATTTTTGTTTTCAAATTTGAAACCATTTTTTTATTGTATTTTGAAAGAAGAACTGAAAAGACGAAAAGACATACACTTCAAAAATCATTTGTATCTTAAAATAAGAACTGTCCTTTAACCATACACGCGGAAGAAAGATTTCCAAAAAAAAAACGCTTCAGCGAGTAAGCCATTAGTTTTAAAATGTATATAAACAAGTTAAATAATGTAAATTTACACTTAACTAAACTTACTTTATTCTTCGCTTCCGAAGCGGCTAATAGCTGTGAAATTGGGCCGAATAAGCCCTCCTCCCTCTGGGACAACGCACCCAACTAGAAAAAGGCATAGTTTAACTGAGTGGAAAGACATTTCAAGTACATGCTAAACATGCATTAGAATAAAGCCCTTCGCTTTCAGGGCTAATAATGTTTTCCAAGAACCCTTTCAGTCCTACAGTACTTTTTCTTTGAAGAAAAAAAACGCACGCTTGTCTGGTTTGTCAATGGTTAGTGAGTATTCCAGTCTAAAATTGAAAATTTGAAACATACTGTGGAACTTCTATAATATTTTTATAATCACAATAATATGTTAGCACTATAATAATAAACAGTAATAGACATATTACACAAAGTTTTAATATCTTCCCATGAATTTTTACAACAATTTACACGTAATTTCACTATTTAAATATGATTTAAATATTTTTTAGTTAAAGCATAAAATCGTAAAATACTTGTCTGTTTTTTTTCTGTTTTTTAATCTTACAGTTTTTCACTTAAATTTACGAAAAAAACATTTGAATTTAAATAATAAATTCCCCATAAGAGCAAAATCAATGTTACTAGCCTCGTGATTCTCAAAATTATATTATCATGGTTAAACATTGTTTAAAAACTATAGATTTACGATGGACAACAAAATATTTTCAAAAACTGGAGAATTAACATCAATGTAAAACTGTGTCAAGTACATAATTCTTCAATTTCGATCATTTTAAGCTATTTTTTGCATGTAAATGTTTTTGGATATGCATATAATTTTTGTAGCGATTGAAAATTAATGCGTACAATCGATTTATTTTTTAAAATAAAAGTATAATTATTTCAGTTTAAAGAATAAATAAAACTTATTTAATTGGCGACAAATTTTTATTTCAAATTTCATAGACATAAAGACCCATACACAGACCGATTTTGTTAGCTAAGTGTTCCAATCTATTAATTTTCTATAAATTAACATTTTAATTTAAGTCTAAACCAAACAATAGGAAAAATAAACCCGGTTTTCTTGTTAGCTTTAAAGGTTATTGTCCTTATAATAATATATAGATGTCAATAATGTTTTTGCATAAATAGATATATAGCAACGTTTGCAGGTACTGTATGAATATATTTTTATTGAAACTTAAATTGCGCAATCTTATTAAGCTTATTTTAGAAATAGGTTTGCTATGGTTTAAATATGTCAAAGTGTGTCCATGTGCCAAAAATGTTAAACGTACAAAAATAATAAATTTTAAGACCACAAAAACTTCACAGGATTTGGTCACAATCGTTTGAATTGATGCATGTGAAATTTAGCGTCGATAGAGCCGAGAAAACTTAAAGCTTTGGAACTTAAAGCCAAAAATAGAAAACTTGGAGCCGTAAGTGGGGGAACTTGGAGCCGTAAGTTGGGAACCTAGAGCAAAAAATAAAATTTGCTAAAACGTTTACCTAAGCCTAAGCGAAACCGAAATTTAAGCCCAAACCAAGTTTTTCTTAAAGACTCCAAGTTTCCATTGTCCATGCTTCCAAGTTCCTAAACATTTCTGATGGCTCCAAGTTCCCTGCTTGTGGATCTAAAGACCGCGTACCACATGGAAATAGCTTTATTTTATTAAAATCCATTTGTTTTTTTAATAAAATCCATTTGGTTTAGTTGGAAAATTAACTTTATAAATAATAGAATAAATGATAATTTACTCTCATAACTGTCACAAAATTAACCAAAAAAGCAAAAGGTACATGTGGATACAACTAGCGCAAAAACCCTAGGAATACATTTTTATGATATGAAGTTTGCGAATACTGTATGTAAGTAAATATTAAATGTTTTGTTTTAACCCATTTTGGATTTTGTAAATCAAAAAATTTTTTGTTTCGAATATCTTTCCCTTTTGCTAAAACAAAAAATACAAAACCATGATACATTTTAACATTTATCCACATGGATTTTTACTCTTTATGAATACTTTTTTTAAAGACGTAATATACCAGCTTATACTTTTGCGACAGTCCCGGACTTCATAAATGAATAAAGAAGCTTATCAGCAAGGAAAAAGGCATATTTAACCGACTGAAGAGACAACTCAAGTACATGCTAAACATGCATAGCCTGCGTATATATATTCGTGTTTGCGTCCCCCCACTAAGGAGGGGGATTTCCCCCGCGAAATTAAAACGGTTTGCCATTTTATCGCCAGAACGGAGTTAGCAGACCCTTTTCTTCCCTTAATATCCGTTTCCATTAACCCGACCAGCCACTGAGCCGGCAGCCGCAATCAATGTTTAATGGTCACAGGGGATAGATGATAATGGCACCCTTCTCAAGCCCCCACAGACCCGCTGATACCCACACCCAAACACCCACTCACCGGTTTGCACAGGTAATCAACAAAGGAACACAAATAATCCGAACTAAATATTGCACATGCTTTTTTAATTGAATATACCTTTGTTACCTTTTTGATTGTAACCGTACAAAAATAAATTGGAATACTGAAAAGTTAAAAAAATTTATAAATTAATTTGCATTTATTTCGCCTTTAAATAAACATTTATAAATTAAAATAACAAAATAATACTGCAACTTAGAATACCAATGCATTTAACGAATAGCGTCTTGTATTAAAAAACTGATTAGAGGCGCGTTCGTCCCATATTGCACTGCAATGTTCTTTTTCTTTTAAATTATATTGTTTTTACTAGACGTGAATATAACTCAAAAAATACAATTATCTTATTGTTATCGTATTTTGTAACATAAAGCGCGAAAGATAATATTAGGGATTTTAATATAAACAACTAAATCCCAATTTAAATAATAAACGAAAAAAACTTTTTTAAATTATGTTTTTTCGTCTAGGGTTCATTTAAAAAGTCAAAATTAAGTCATACATTGAATTGACAACTTCATGTTATTTTAAAATTACATTTGTTGGTGATTGTGTACGTTTTGTCGACGGTTCTCATTTCATCCGTGATGGCCAGGATATAAGTGTTTCAATTGGGGATTCCATTAAATACATTCATAGCTTCAATTCTTAGTTTTCATAAAAATAATAATTTCAGCAACTCTCCCTAACTGTTGAACCGTTTAAGAACATACAAAAAGATGGCTCCTAATTATGTCAATTTCTTTAAATTACAAAATTACGATGCAAGAAATGGTATTTTTAGTTCTAATCTTCTCTTCTTATATTTAAATGCAAATCAATATATTTTGTTTACACTTGTTTGAAAACAAATTAAAATTTTAACGAAAACAGTTAGTTTTTTGAAAGACATTGTATATGACTGTAATTTACAATGTTATGCTTTGATGTTTTCCGTGTTAAATACTAATCCACTTTGTTTAAAAGTTGATTTGGATTTTAACATCACACATAAAAAATTGATATACGATTCTTTTGTTTTTATTTTAGTGTAATAAATGTTTGTTTTCAGTATTTTTATTTGATACTGATTAAGGTTCTGGTTTCGTTTGAGGGGAACCCTAAATATCGTATGGGAATGTTTCTGGCTTTTCCGACTTAAGAGCCCCTATCAGTGTACCCATTTCCGTTTCTATTATCGAGCGCTGTGTGATAATGGCAAAAGGAGAATGGTTGGATTAGTAAAGTAACTGTTCTTACATGCGTTTTACACAGAACCGCTTTAAACCCTTTGAGCTAATTGTCCACAGTACACAGGTACTTTTTCTTAAATATTTCTTGTTTCCCAATTTAAACCATGCATTAACGGGTGAATTTGATAAAGAAATAGTTAGGAAATAAAAAAAATTAATAAATTTTTTCACGTGAACACAACACAGGACGGGTGAATATATCCAATTGTGCACAGTGGCAAACTAAGGAGGGGAATTATCGTCCTCTTAGTTATTCAATACCGGACAAGCTCCTTTTCAAGGAGATCTTTAGTTACCCGACTCCTATGCATAATAGACCATACACCGACTCCCAAAGAGAGCCACACAGCAGTAAAAGCATTAGCAATTGTGATTCGTTATACCATGCTGGATTTGCATTTTGCTTGACATAGTGATGCTCGATCGGCATAAATAGCCTGCGACTTTGACCTGTTTTGTTAAACATTGGGAAAGTATTCGCAACTTTGGAATAATTCAAAGTCTTAACTGCGAATCTTTCATATGACTTATTTTAAGCATTATCACCAAAGTACTTTGATTTCCAGAACGGGCGCGCGAGGGTACCGCATTAGCCCGGTGGAGGGGGAGGAGAATGGTGAGAGATCCATTTCCAACACACGGGAGTCCTTTTAAATAAGTCTTTGTTAGGTTGTGCCATACCCCAGCAGACCGACCCATATACACACGCATTTAATACCCACTTTCCCAACAGAATACACAGGATTGAAATGAATAGACGCAACTTAAAACCATAAGCCGCCGCAATTGTAACATGCACAAATTACATTCCGAAATTGATACTCGGACACGTGTTTTCCAAACTACTGTATAAGAGCTGAATAGAAGGTGTTTACGCCAGTTTGGGGATTAGTATCCGGTGACGGTTATTAAAAAGAGATTTATTTCGTTTTAAAATTATGGTGACGAATTATATTATGGTAATATTGAATGTCAATTCAATTGATTTTGTGTTATTTTGTTTGTGCACATTAAATCGAAAGAAACAAGGTATTATGAAATAAAAAAAAAATAAATTGGCAAAATGTTAGCTCCCATCAACAGCCTAGTAATCTTAATAAAAAAATTTAGTTTCACAGCAATTTTTTATTTACTCGGCTGTGAACTGATAATTTTATGGTGGGATGTAAAATTTGACTATGATTGGTATTGTATGAAGTACATAGTACTACCGTATTTACGATTTAGCTAAACTATATTTTAAAATCAAATACCACTCATAGATAAAATCAAATTATGGATTTTACATTTTTAAAATGTTTTCAGAAAAAAAAAAGTATTTAAACGGTTTCCTAAACTCTTTCTTATTTGTGTAGTGACTTGTGGCGCAGTGACAGAACGCTCGTCTGACGCTTGCAAGATCGATCCCCGGCGGAGACACTTTACGTTAAAATGCTGATATGATATTAGTATTGTTGTTATGTGTAGTATTTGGCTATGGTATTAGTGCTGCTTGTTTGGCCTTGCATATCCGGCGCTAAGCGAAATAAATAATTTTTTTATAAAAGAGTCGAATCGATTACAGCGCCAAGCACTGTAAATATTGCCTGCGATCTTCCATGGATTGCTGAGTAGTACGATAATTATTATTCACAACGTTATTGCTGTAATTTCATAGTACTCAGTATACCTTGTGGATAACTATTAAGGAATAATAAAAAATAAAAATAATGGCAATTGAAAAATTATTGCAAAAATGAAGTTAAAATATTTTAAAAGATTACGTTTGTGGATACTCTTGTGGGTACGCTCGTGGTTGCTCAATTTAAATACAATTATTAATTTGGTAACAAACTACAATATTTAATCAATTTTTGACGTTAGAACTGACATATTAATATCACGCATAATACCCATCGTCATCACATATTACTGACTGTAGTGTCAGCCCAAATCTCAATTTTAGATTTTTCATTGGCCATATATAAAGTTTATCGAATATTGTATAATTGAAATCATTGCTTGATAAAAGTAAACTTTCCAAAAAGTTTATATAATTATAACTGTGATTTTTACATTTTTAAAAATTTGACCAAAAACTAAAAGATTAAGTTGTGGTTTTTTATTTCACCAAACGAAATTCAGTCCACAAGATAACCGAATAAAACAAAAAATTTTCACTTTGAAAGCCCTAATTGGCACAGCGTTTTGCGTTGCGAGACTGTAAAGTGTTAATGTTTTTTTGCGGTCGTTATCTAACCCGAATACTAACCTCAAGAATTCCGGGCAAATAGAAAAAAGAGCCATTTTAACGTTCCTGTTGGGCGGTTAAACGAGTTGTTGCAGCTGACAGGGGGCCAAGTGAAAGGGAAGGCGATAAAAGAAGTGAGAAGATGATTGTTAAGAGGCGATTGTTATGTTTATGAAATCCACTCCCCGTCCCCTCGGGCAGTTAGCTTGAACATCCGCCCCGCTTAAGTGTCGGCCCGATGTAACAGATAGGCCCGAGTTTGTCGGAGGTTTAGTATAACACAGAAAGGTGGGTGTAAAGCCACAAAACGCAATTTTAAGAAACTACGGTATCCAACGATCACCTAAGGGCCCGCTCAGCTTGTTTTTTTTCGAAGATCAGTTAGTGATAAAATGTAAGAAGCCAATTGAAAACCAAAAAAAAAACGCTTGTTTTCCTGAAGCAAATGCTAAAAAACGAAATTATTGTAAACATTATTGTCATGATGGCATCAATTTGTGCGACCTATTTATTTTCATATGCGTAGAAGTTTTCTTCGGTTTTTTGCCTGTAAATTAATGTAACTAAAGATCGTGAATTAAGTAAGAACTATGAAATATACATTACGCAATGTTTTCAACTTTGTTAAGAAACTATTTAATTGTAGTTTGTGTAATTTATTTAATTTTTTTAAAAAGGTATTTTTTGCATTATGAAAAAAATTCTCCTCACAGACATCGCCTTACAATTTTTGGACGTTCTTGGAAACAGTAAACATTACAACTCGTGAATAGTTTCAAGAAAAATGAGCATAAAATTGTGCAATTGTGAATTTTTTTCGGATTGATTGTCTCACAAAACTTTGAACAAGTTAACCGGAAACGTCAAAACCAACTTATTCTGAGCTTAACTTAATATTATCCAGTTTTTTGCTTAATATTAGGCATAAAACAAAACAGAACTTCTGATTATAAGGGGGAATTTAGAGACTGTAAATGATTTTGGTACCTTTAGCCATAAATGTTATGCACTTCAATAGATTCGAGATTCGAGATTCGTTACAAAGATTCGAGCGACGTTCAGGACTGGATAACTGTTTAATTCTGATATAACGCCATTAATTCAGTTTTAAGATAAAAAAAACGAGGCAGCATCTAAACTGCACTTTAAAGAAATGATTATTTAAATAGTATTTTGTTTTTCAAACTACAAATTTAAATGACCTTTTTGCATTTGATTTGTACTGACTACTGAGTATCGTATTATTGCTTTATTTTTTTTATTTTGGGTATGTATGTTCCATAAAAATTGTTACATGACGGAATTAATTTTACGTAACGCCTGAAACCCACTAAACGATTTTAAATATGCACTTTAAGAAAGTGAGGACCTCGTCAAAAAAAATTTTGCGCATGGCAAAAATAACAGCCGGTGGTCGAAATTAAGGTAAACAGAATTTAAGTCAGTTACCCTACAAACGATCATAACAATATGGCACAAAACTGTTTTTTTTTCTGCTTTCGCAACACTGCCGGTATTCGTTACTTTCTGCTCAGCGAACTGTGCAAATGGACCTTCTGCTTCTTAAGGATCTGTAATTAGCAGTATTTGCAGACATGAGTCAGATTACTTGGTATTGGCTCATCCAAAATACACTCATGTCGGCGAATCTTTCATGTGGTTTTTGACACCATTTGCTTTTGTCAGCAGATCAGAAGACAAATCGTGTCTGGTTTCTAAAGTGAATTCAGAAGGAGAGGTTTTGAACAAATAGCTGAAACAGGGGGAGACAATTCACGAGTGTTTAGAAATGTAGAAATGTAACACTCAGTGCCGTCAGAAATATACTTTCTCATTAAAAAAATGCTTTTTTTCCTGATAACTTAAAAATCATATGCAAATTAAAAACATATTTTTGAATAAAATTATGAGACTCATCAATAAGAGTATAATGTGATATGAAGTAGCTTGAAATAATGTAGCAAAAAATTATTATTTGAAGTACTATTAAATTCAATTACGCTAAAACGCAGTTTAGTGCGATACCAAAAAAACTATGATACAAATAATAAAAGTTATTCGTTAAGGAGAGTGTTTGTGTTTTTAACTGTAAAAACGGTAGTATTTGTGTCTTTAAGATATATGAAAAAACGTTTCAATCAAATGTAAAGCAGGCTAAGGCAGCTTTTTAATCATATACAATGTAAGCAGAGATAAGAACCGGACCGGAAGTTCTATTTAGGGGAACTTGAAGCCCCAAAAAAATTTTCGAGCCTTTGGAGTGACTTTGGTCTAATTTTAAGCTTATGTTTAAATTAATATTTCAACATGCGGTTCTAAATTCCAATTTTCGAAATAAAAGTTTTTGATTTTTAGTTCTAATTTTTTGCTTCAAGTTTTTTTGGAAAAACTTCTTTTTTCAGAAAATTTATAAATATATATTAAACTTAGAAATACTGTAAAAAAATTAATGAATAAGATCAATTTACTTGTTGGAAAATTTTATAACAACATAAGTGTTGAATTAGCAAATTTTGCTAAAAGCCAACAAGGAAACATTACATGAACTTTAACTATGGGGACTAACTATGTTAAAACTTTAAAAAACAGTTAATAGGGGACTGATATTTGGAAGTTTTTGAACAGGGATATCTACAAAGGATTTACAACTGAATAACGTTGGAAAATGTTTGCTTAAGATCCCCGATACGACTCTCCCAGTACTTGGTTTGGGAGTCGGTAAAGCCTTTCTTGCGGGTTAAGCGACAGTTGAAGTGGAGTGGTTGACAATGGACGCTGGTGAGGGAGTGAGTGTAATGGAGTCGGAGATTGGAGAGAGTGTAAAGTCGCTGGCAGCCGCCCGTACAGTACAGAGATAGAATAGAGAGTGAACAGCTTGTACACGATCCGGGCTCTGGAACAGCTCCGCAAACAGCGCCGGGAAGTATGATGGAGTGCCTGTTTGCCAACTGGTACACCCAGGGGAGAGCTGCAGCAACAAAAGTGGGCATCCCGCGGTGTTCGCTGGGTGAAACCATGGATTAAAATTGCATTTTTGATTCTTGTATTATAAAAAATGTAAATAACAACAATAAGAGTTGTGTTATGTTTATCGTGTTTTCTTTGCGGTATATTGGAACGACTTCTGAAAGATTTCAAGAAAATCTGAACACTTGGAATTAATAAGAACCCAAGTGGAAGAAATTCACTCTATTCCTGCAAACCGTGCATACTAAATGATGTAATTCGAAAAAGAATTTAATAATTAAACTTACCTTTTTTTAAATAGGTTTTAAAATTAAACTTTAATCAACGCAAACTTGATGAATTTATAAAATTTTTTAAACTGATATCGTAATCTGAGATACTTGTATAGTCAAAATAAGAGATATAAAGTATTTTTTTAGTAATTTATGAACAAAACGTCCCTAATCACAAACTATAAATTAAGTTTTACCTAACTTACTAGTTACATTTAACTATTTTTATGAAGCTGGACACGTGTACAAACCGTCAAATTGTTCAAAGTTTTAGAAAAATTTAATTTAAACAAAATTTTCAAGTCGGTTTGATCATAGATTTTTCTGCATTGAAGTGCGACTCTATAACATTTAAATGTTCAAATTTGGAATTTATCTCTTTCCTAAACTTACGAAACATTACATTATTAAAACAAAAAATAAAATAAAATTGAATAGGGTAATGCATGTAATTTAGGGTCTTTTTGGACATTTTTAAAATCGTTTTTTGGCCATAACTTTTTTCAGCTTTGTTTGATCAAAAAGTTTTATATCACAAAGTTGTGTATTTTCTTATTCTGAACACACTAATATGCATAACAATCAACAACAATCATCTACGTAAATTTCGTTTTATAAGGGATGATATCGAAAATGGCCACTTTGGAAAATTCGTTTGGTGCATTTAATTTCGGCACTTTTTTCTTCAGGCTATAACTTTCTTGTTTTTAGGTCAATATTAATGTTTAATGGCTTATTTGAAAGTTGACTGCTACATTTACTGCCATATTGGTTATTTTTACTCTAATTTGTTTTTATTTGAGTGAAAAATTTAAAACTAAATTAAAGTGCCGAAATTAAATGCATTTTCGAAAGTGCCGAAATTAAATGCACCTTTTGCCCATTTTCCGTCAAGAAGTTACTACAGCCAACGAAAAAATTGGTACATGATGTTAGGACTGTCCTTTTTTCGCCCATTTATTTAGTTTCTAACGAGCTATCAATCATTTCTCAATTCAAATTTGGGACCAAGTTATGATAAGATATGTAATCAAAACTTGAAAAAGTGCCGAAATTAAATGCATGACCCTAAAAAACTCTTTTTCAGCTTGTTTAAAAATTTCACTCTAAAAATTCATTAAATGTTTGATAACACCATTATAAGTGAAAAAATAAAAAAAACCACAGTACTAAATGTTTGTTAAGTAACATTGTTCATTGCTTATGTCCTTTTATCCAAGAATCACATTAAAAGTCGGTTTTAAAATTAAAGATTGACTTACTGCTGCTTAAAGCTCAAAAATAACTTTGTTTTAACTTTTAAGCGAAAGAGGGATGCCCTTTGCTTGTCCCTTGGGCCGCCCGCTCAATCCCCCGCGACCCGACTTTTAAGTCCCATTCACAATGATCATGTTAAAAACTTGTGAACACAACAAGCGACCCGCTCCCCTGTGCCCCGGCCGCAGGGAGAGAGAGACTTCGGACAACTTAATCCGCCCGCTAAGAGGGGATCGCTGGCATTTTCAAAGGGAGCCGCTGATCGGCTTAGTACCGGTCCTCCGCTCTTCTGATCCGCGGCAAACAACGGATACGACGCCCGTCCATCGACTTCACTCCGACCCACCGACCAAAAGCGGGGCCCACAATGCGGGTGGAAATGACGGTAAACTTACCGTACTACACGAAAAAACGCAGACATACGTACATACTTGCCGTTTCGCGATGTAGAAACGGAAAGAACTCAGGAAAATAAGTTTAACATTAATTTCAAAAAAATTACATTTGTGAAAACATAACGACAGAAAATTGGTATGTTTTATGTTCATGACTGCCAACATAGATTTAAACTTCTAAATTTTTATGTGGGTTTTTAACAAAAATATTTAAAAGGATGTGGTATTTTCGAAAAAATACTTTTTAGGCTATAATTAAGCGCTTAAATATCGAAGTAAATGTTAAATATTAAGAACATTTGTTCGAGAAAAGTTATGTTATATTTTTTCGAAAAAATAAATTGGAATTCTTTAAATAATAGATTAACCTAACAGTAAAAACATTTACTTCTAATCTTCTTCCTGCGTAAGACAGACGTTTTGTTTGAAAAATAAATCAAAACGAGCTGAAAAACTAGTGAAATCGGTGAACATCTGTGGGGTCATTTATACTTTAAAACCAAAAAAAATGGTTTTAAAAACATATTTTATAAGTCTTAACTTTGTGATTAATTTTTTTCTTATAAAACTTAAGATGTTTATAAAGATATTAAAAGTAAAAATATTTGTGCGAAATTAAATTAACCAAACTAAAACATGTGAATTCGTGTGTCTCCTGTTTTACGATGCTCGTTTTTCGCAGAAGCTTAATTGCAATGTTAAACAGGGGAGTGGTCCTTGTTTAGTTTAGCTACATATACCTCCGTTGGTATTTATTCAACGAGCATTTTAGCTTAGGCGATGCATAATTACATTGACAGTACAAATACTTTACATGGAATATATTACTATTGCTAAATCTAATGCATTTGATGTATTTAAATACCCCTGAATAAATAAAAAAATTGAAAAAATCTGCGGGAAAAATGTGTCCATATTAATTTGATTACACCATTTATAGTGAATGAAATTGTACGTAAATATTTTTTTACCAAAATTATTTTTTAAACCCATTTGGAATATTAAATTTTTTTAAAATACGTTCATTTAATATCAATTTGTATTTAATATCAATTTGGCGTTAGAATCACTCGTTGGTTTTTTAGATTTGTTTTTTTAACATTTTTGTAATTTCTCCTGCAATAGTACAGCTTCGTTTTAAACTGTTTTAAAAACAATGTTTTTTTTAATTTCATATTTTCACTTAGTTGATGCAGTTAGCGATATAAAAATCGTTGTAAAATTTTAAGTGAAACCCATTTAAGTACTAAATAAACTTGATAATGATTTGTTTTTGATAGTTTGTTTTGATATTGAATTTCTTTTTAAAAAAGATGGTATACTAGGCATCTTGCACTGGAACTCGGTTTATACATGAAGTATGCAATATACATAAACGTCACCGTAATGGATAATTACCGTAGCTCCTTTTTATCTTTCGTAGTATGCAGATCAACCGATCAAAATTTCGCGCGCTTTTGATCGGTTGATTTGCATACTACAAAAGATAAGTAGGAGATACAGTAATTATCCATTATGGTGACGCTTATGTATATTACATACTTCATGTATAAACAGAGATCCAGTGCAAGGTGCCTATAATAAACAATTAAAATAAATTATATTAGGACAAAAAAAAAATTAAAAAAATCGCAATAGCAACACGTAAATAATTTTTTATAGATTTTTTAATAACTGATTGTCTTTTGTTTTGATATGTTGCGTTATAATTGCAATAAAGTATTTAATGAACTTATAATTTGTAAGTTATAATTATATTTTTGCTGCACTCGATATACTTTTTTGTAAATATCACGTATACCAAACTGTTACGAGTGAAAAAGTGGTTATTTTGAGAAAAATTCATGCTATTCTATGTAAAAAAATAATTTTTCTAGTGTAAAAACCATGTAGTTTTGCATACGAAATATTTATTTAGCTAACAGACTCAACCGGCGCATTAAATATTTTAACAAATTCACAGGAAAAAATACTCGTCAATACAACAGAATAAATCATAATCAAAATAAATGGAACACAACTATGTCTATTTATACATTCAGTTAGCAAAGCAAGATGAAACACAACTAAAATAGTTGTGCATTTGGTTTGCCATGCAATGACACAATTGAAATTGACTGCAACAAAAGAATGGTCACAATAAAATCTAAAATACGTTTATTTGATTTTACGAGGTTTTCTAACAATAACTGGGCTTTAAAATTTTTTTCCTTGGAACTTAGAACGATTTACGAACGACGCTTAATATGTTTAAATTTTGACCATGGTTTATTCTGTCATAAAAACGAACAACATACAACAACAAAACTGTGTTACGGTTTTCCTGAAATTACATGAGTATTTACGGTGCTGAATTGGCTTTCTTTAAAACCAAGTGCATTCTGCTTTTGTCTACTGTAAATTATGTTTGGGTATAATAAACAAATAAATTGTTGCAAACAACACCAAACAAAAAAATAGAAATTTAATTGCAAATAATCGATGCAAGAACAAAACGTCGTTTTTTATATAAAGTATTTTCCCGAAAGTGCAATAAATTTTTTGTCTAAATATTTTTGAAAATTTTTCATTCATATAAAAATTTGAATTTTTTTAGAAGTGTTCCCTTGAAGTTGTATAGAATAAAAATGTGTAGACCTTGGAACTGTAAAATTACAATTGAACTTATAAATAAAAAAATTTAAATTTAACACGTTATCACAAAAGATGTTTAAAAACTTCATATATAACTATACACTATAGACTGACTCTGTTCAGCTCAAACGATATACGCAAAAAAAAACAAATATATAAAATTATTATTAGAAAAATACGCGCAAACAATAAAAATAATATGCAAAATGATTAGGGGATACTTACAGTATGGCATTTAGGGACTTTTTATTTTAGTCTTAAAATCCAATATCAAACTCGTTTTATGACGGAAAAAATTAATTAGCTATTGCTAGTTAAGATTGTAGCCGTAAAAATTATTATTATCACATCGTGAACAAACGATGGCAACTAAAACGTCCCCTAAATAGTTTCTTGTGTACCTATTAAAATACCAACTAATTGGCACAGCCCGCCAGAGCTACTAGCAAAATATTTTTTAGCACAATATAAATTAGCTCTTTGAAAAGTCATCGCAAAATGTCAGTTCTCTCACTTTCTATACGGGGTTGATTTTTCCGCCGGCAAAACTAGCAGGTACTTTTTCTAGCCGGGTGGGAGATTTTTTCCACGGCGACAACGTAAATATCAGTTTCTGTCAGTTCTGGATGTCATCGACTATTTACCGCCGCTCGGAGAAATTTCTCTAAAAAACAACAAGTGTCAGTTGGGATGTTTTTCAGAATCCGATGTCCAAATAAATCACAATTTAACGACGAAACAATATACGCGCTTTTTTTTAGAGTGTCACGAATGAAAATCCATCTGAGCAAGTAAAAAATACCCAACTTGCCACTGATGAAAAAAGAAATTCATTTTAAAACATAAATGCGCTGGATGTCTTCGCTAAATCTTGGATCCAAGTTTAAAACCCAGGTGCTCTCAGGCGTTAAAGGTGATATAAAGTAAAACTTTTGTTTTAAAATATTGAGATATTTTTCTGTGGGTAGGGTCTGTCTGTAAAACCATCGCTAGAGTTAACCCAACTGATAGATACTCCAAATAGAGACCGGTTAATACACAGGCGAGCTGAAACTAGTTGAGGTGTCATTTTGGCAGCTGTTTTAAACACTTAGAAACATTAATTACTAAATTACTAAATTTTTTTAAACATAAAACCGGTTGAGTTTGACAAAAATAGTGTACTGTAATTTTAAAGTCAATAAAACAAACTTTTTCTAAATAAGCCCATTTTAAGTATATTGTGAAGTTGTTTTTATTATGCATTTATTTAAAAATTTCAAGGGTGATAATTATGTTTCACTAATACGATTTTTTTATAGTTATTGCAGCTCGTCTCGTTAAATTTTGACACAAAAATTAGTTAAGCCATTAAAATACACAATAAACATTCACCACTTTTTAGAAAAACAACAAGATTTATTATTAAACAAATTGAAGTCTACTATACAAATAATGTCAACTTGGTGCACAAGGAAATAATTTTTAAGTCTAAAAAAATAAAAAATATATTACTTAGGACTCGAAACCCCGTTCTGGTCGGCTCCAGTACTTGATACAGGAGAAACTGCACTCATTAAGCCCTTAGAACTACTGGATACAGAGCCTTGATCACTTTGCTGCGATGTTGCTAAAATATCGATTTTTTTATCTACTATTGATTTTAATTGGTGCTTATTTTAGCATCGCGGGTTTTTTTGCGTTTTTGTGATATGAAATTATTTACAGTTAGTTTGTTAAATTAAAGTGCAATTAAGTTTAATCCAAAATGTGTATAAGTACAGTACACAATGAAGCGTGTCAAAAATTTTCTGATAACAAATTATACTTTTTTTACCAAAAAAGTGTAGTACAGGTTAGAAAGCGGTTGTAAAATGATTAATTTGGCTTATGTTAAAGATAAGCCATCACATAACAGCTAGTTTTTATAGCGCATGTTCAAAGTTCAGTTACAACTGACGTAAAATGGTGAAAAAGCAATTCGTCATGGAGAACTAAACAAAATAGCGAAACAAAAACAACAAAAATTCACATCTCTTGCCAAAATTCTAATACCACAAATGTTCTAATTTTTTGATTGAGATACTATTCATCAACACTTTCTAAACTTAGTTTCACATGGGTGTTCCCACCCAGGGCCAAGTCGAATTCCCCATCGCCCCTAATTAAGTTGTAAGTTATAATTTGGTGTTTATTATGTACAGATGTACATAAAAATTATTACAACAGTTTTTCCACCCACTAAGTTGTCTTATTTCTATGTTCCAAATCGGAAGGAAGCGCTGCTTTGCCGCAAAAGCGATCCGGTTTCGCCACGATAATATCTTACCGCTATATTATCGCTTCATTTATTATAACAAGAGTAGGTAGGCGCACACGCATGCGCTCACAAGGAGAGAAACACCGCAGCTCAGGCATCATATAGAAAGAAACATTATAGATAAAAGTAATTTATCTACTTCTAAACTAAATGTCCTCGACAGCGATCGATTTTCCTAGAAATATCTTATCGCAAAACCAGACGACAACCAAACCTCTTCCACCGCCCAAATAATGGGAAATCTGTTAAAATTAACATATGAAAACAAGTGCATCAAAGAAAAAAATTTAATCTGTAATGTGTCTATTTTTGGTCAACGCCCTTCTTATCGATTTTTGGTGTACAATCAAAGATAACCAGAATGCGATGCATTCTTGTCAAAAAAATATGTAAAAATAATTTGGATATCATCAACGCCTTTGAATAACTTATTGTCAAAATTTAGGGTAATGATATGTCACCGAGCAGTACGGTAGAAAATGGACAAAGAATGAACCGAGGAGATAGGCGGGGGGGGAGAATGGTTGCCAACAAAATTTTTATTTGGAAAAAACCTATAAGCTTCCGACGTGTTTAAATTTGATTTATATATCATTGATGGAAACGGTTGATTTTCAATCTATGTGCTAAAAATTTTTGCAAACACAAAGTGAATTTGAATAAAACAATATGCTCATAATTATCTGGCTTCAAACTTGCAGTTTTGTTTTTTGCGATTTAAAATTTGCTATATTTATATCTATTGTGTGTTAAGTGTCCAAGGTGTTCAGTGCACAGACGATGTAGTCCTGCGCGGTCGAACCAGTGGGTTAAACATATGGTGGTTTCTCTATCTGGTGGGACAAAAATAATTAAACTCTCGAATGGAATCAATCACGCCGCTTACTATGCAAAACGCATCCTCATTTACTTGTAGGAACAACGGGAACAGAAGTGATTTGTCTGGCCTTCAAGACACCTTGCCCAGTCTCCTCAACACATTTATCAACATCCCCGGTGGCCTCAAAAGCCTTTTATCACTGTCCCGAGCACTGATTATCACTGGCTCCCATGTGATTTTAAGCCTTACGACACTTTTATCAAAAAATGCGTCTTTATTCCAACAAAAAAGCCGAAACACCTTATTGGATACTGAAATATATTAATCAACAAGAGAATAGCCCCCTAGCTTCTATTCTTAAGCAAAACACTTATTATCACTTTTCCCTTGTGTTTTAAAGTTTTTATTTCATAAGAAAGAAAGGTTAAAATCTGTAAAAACGTCAAAGAAATCGACACCTCTGCGCTCACGCATGTAGGTAGGTTTTAACTAAAAATTTTGTCAAAATATTTAATTTTATGTAAAAATTATTAAAACTATATTTAGTGAACACTTTATCGTTTTCTAATAATTGAAATGGAGTCAAAACATTTTTGTTTGAACAATATTTTTAATATCCGGCAAATATACAAACAGCTCATTTGCCAATATTATTTCGACTAAGAGTAATCAAAGAATACAAGTTTGCTTCAAAACGAATCAAATAGATCTTATTTCAGATTTATTTTTCTTCTGTCACATGTCAGTATCAATACTGAAATACATCTTACATGATGTCTGAGCTTACAGATTGCGGAAAACTAAAAAAATAGTTTTTATAAATTATTCTATCCTCCACTTTCTAATATTGTAGAATCATTTTTGTGTAAAATCAGTTGCAATCCATAATAAATTATTCCTAAATAAAAAACCCTATTTCAAAAGGACAGATAAAATCTTTGCTTTTTAGTGAAAATGTTTTTGTGCTTTAAATTAATGGCTAAGCAGTAAAACAAACAAGGAGGAACGGGTGTCTAAGTCGCTGTAAACCAAATTAAAGCGACATAAAGGATAATGTATAACAAGCATTTGGAGATCTAATCCGATTTCCCGCCAGCATTCTCAGGCTGTCCTGGGTTCTTCCTAGCTATTACATACAGATTCTTCGACCGCGATTTCCACCGCGTTATCCATCAAGGTACTATTAGTGTAAAGGCTTGTTTCAGCGCTGGAAACAAAATGTCAGATGTTTCAGATTCTGTTTGTTGATAAAACTCCAAATTACCGTAGTAAGTGGAACGAAACAGCCGCGGAACTGAAATAGCTATGTGATGTGCGGCTCTTAAAGCGCTTTTAACCTGGAATCAGAGCCGCATTAAACCAATTATTCAGAACCTCAACTGCTTTTTGTGTTGCGCTGCCTTTAGGTATTCTGTGATTGTGTATTACTCCATTATTTAATGGCTCTTAAAGTTTAATAAGTTCCACGTTCACTAGTTTCAAATATTTAAGGTTATTGGAGCCGAGGGAATTTTGAGCTAAACTTGATACCAAAAATTGGAAATTTTAGCCGGACGTAGGAACTTGGCACCGAAAGTATGAATTTTAAAAATTATTTTTAAGCCTAAGCCAAAGCCTAAATCTAACTCAAAACCATTCTTTTACTTTTAGCTCTAAGTTTCCAATTTCGCGGCTCAATGTTCTTAAAGATTTTTTTCCGACGGGTCCAAGTTTCTGCTGACAACTCGAAAAAGCACATACCAGTTTAAGATCGGAAATTCGTTTCGTTTGCTTCAGTTATCAATTCTACATGTCGCCGGGAATATTCGCGTATCATTGCGCCGAAGTATAAGGCTTTTTAAACATGTACGTTTTCACAGCCTTAAGCTGTGTAAACGAACACTTGAAAAGCCCAGCTACATAGACACGTGATCGCGTTGATGTCCCGGCGACTTGTAGAATTGATAACTGAAGCAAACGAAACGAATTTCCGATCTTAAACTGGTATGTGCTTCGAGTTGTCAGCAAAGCGAAAATTATCAAAAAAATCTTTAAACATTGACCGCGAAATTGGAAACTTAGAGCTAAAAGTGAAAGAATGGTTTTGAGTTGATTTAGGCTTTGGCTTAGGCTTAAAAATAATTTCCTTAAAATTCATACTTTCGGTGCCAAGTTCCTACGTCCGGCTAAAAATTTCCAATTTTTGGTATCAAGTTTAGCTCAAAATTCCCTCGGCTCATATAACCTTATATATTTGAAACTAGTGAACTTGGAACTTATTAAACTTTAAGAGCCATTAAATAATGGAGTAATACACAATCACAGAATACCTAAAGGCAGCGCAACACAAAAAGCAGTTGAGGTTGGGAATAATTGTTTTAATGCGGCTCTGATTCCAGGTTCAAAGCGCTTTAAGAGCCGCACATCACATAGCTATTTCGGTTCCGCGGCTGTATCGTTCCACTTACTACGGTAATTTGGAGTTTTATCCAACAAACAGAATCTGAAACATCTCACATTTTGTTTTCAGCGCTGAAACAAGCCTTTACACTAATAGTACCTTAATGGATAACGCGGTGGAAATCGCGGTCGAAGAATCTGTATGTAATAGCTAGGAAGAACCCAGGACAGCCTGAGAATGCTGGCGGGAAATCGGATTAGATCTCCAAATGCTTGTTATACATTATCCCTTTTATGTCGCTTTAATTTGGTTTACAGCGACTTAGACGCCCGTTCCTCCTTGTTTGTTTTACTGCTTAGCCGTTAATTTAAAGCACAAAAACATTTTCACTAAAAAGCAAAGATTTTATCTGTTCCTTTGAAATAGGGTTTTTTATTTTGGAATAATTTATTATGGATTGCAACTGATTTTACACAAAAATGATTCTACAATATTAGAAAATGGAGGATGGAATAATTTGTATAAAAACTATTTTTTTAGTTTTCCCCAATCTGTAAGCTCAGACATCATGTAAGATGTATTTCAGTATTGATACTGACATGTGACAGAAGAAAAATAAATCTGTAATAAGATCTATTTTATTTGTTTTGAAGCAAACTTGTATTTTTTGATTACTCTTTTAGTCGAAATAATATTGGCAAGTGAGCTGTTTGTATATTTGCCGGATATTAAAAATATTGTTCAAACAAGAATGTTTTGACTCCATTTCAATTATTAGAAAACGATAAAATGTTCACTAAATATCGTTTTAATAATTTTTACATCTATAAAAATTAAATATTTTTGATAAAATTTTTAGTCAAAATCTACCTACATGCGTGAGCGCAGAGGGTGTTGATTTATTTGACGTTTTTAACAGATTTTTAACTTTTCTTTCTTATGAAATAAAAACTTTAAAACACAAGGGAAAAGTGATAATAAGTGTTTTGTTTAAGAATAGAAGCTAGGGGGCTATTCTCTTGTTGATTAATATATTTCAGTATTCAATAAAGTGTTTCGGCTTTTTTGTCGGAACAAAGACGCATTTTTTGATAAAAGTGTCGTAAAGCTTAAAATCTACATGGGAGCCAGTGATAATCAGTGCTCGGGGGACAGTGATAAAAGGCTTTTGAGGCCACCGGGGATGTTGGTAAATGTGTTGAGGAGACTGGGCAAGGTGTCTTTAAGGCCAGACAAATAAATTCTGTTCCCGTTGTTCCTAACATTGTAATCAGTATGAATTTTGCATAATAAGCGGCGTGATTGTATTCCATTCGAGAGTTTAATTATTTTGTCCCACCAGATAGAGAAACCAAAGATCTGGTCCATCGCGGACACCGTAGCCACGGCCACCAGCAGCGCCAGTACGTCCGTCACGCCACCGCTCCCGTCCGCCCCGTCGTTGGCGGCGTCCAGTTCGGGTTCCGCGTCCGGGGGGACGGGAGCCCCACCGGACAGCGCAGGTTCTACCTCTTCCTCGTCGGGGCGGAAAGGGCCGGACTCCAGCGGTCCCTTCCACTTTACCTTTAACCCCTGGCAGCAGCAGATGGCTGCGGCGGCTGGGGCTTTTAACATGGTTCGACCCCCGAATTTCGGCTTCTCCCCGACCGTTTTAGGCAACCCGGTGGCCGCATTCGCTCAACTCCGTCCCGAACTTTTCTCCGCCGCCAAAAACGGAGGGCCAGCCCGGGTTCTTCGCCGCACACCCCGCTTTCTTCGGTCTTCAGCCAGGCAACCCCGTTCTGGTCGGCTCCAGTACTTGATACAGGAGAACTGCACTCATATGTTTAAGCCCTTAGATTTGACTACTGGATACAGAGCCTTAATCACATTGCTGCAATATTGATATAAATATCAATTTTTTTCGAAAATCCATACTGCAAGTTCGGAAGCCGAGATAATTCGTTCTTATTTAAGCATTCACGGGTTTTTTTGCGTTTTTGTGATATGAAATTATTTAGCACTTAGATTGTTAAATTAAAGTGCAGTTAAGTTTCATCGCAAATCTATATAGTGCAGTACAAATTGAAACGTGTCAAAAATTTTTCTGATAACAAGTTATACTTTTTTTACCAAAAAAATGTAGTACAGGTTAGAAAGCGGTTGTAAAATGATTAATTTGGCTTATGTTAAAGATAAGCCATCACATAACAGCTAGTTTTTATAGCGCATGTTCAAAGTTCAGTTACAACTGACGTAAAATGGTGAAAAAGCAATTCGTCATGAAGAACTAAACAAAATAGCGAAACAAAAACAACAACAATTCACATCTCTTGCCAAAATTCTAATACCACAAATGTTCTAATTTTTTGATTGAGATACTATTCATCAACACTTTCTAAAGTTAGTTTCACATGGGTGTTCCCACCCAGGGCCAAGTCGAATTCCCCATCACCCCTAATTAAGTTGTAAGTTATAATTTGGTGTTTATTATGTACAGATGTACATAAGAATTATTACAACAGTTTTTCCACCCACTAAGTTGTCTTATTTCTATGTTCCAAATCGGAAGGAAGCGCCACTTTGCCGCAAAAGCGATCCGGTTTCGCCACGATAATATCTTACCGCTATATTATCGCTTCATTTATTATAACAAGAGTAGGTAGGCGCACACGCATGCGCTCACAAGGAGAGAAACACCGCAGCTCAGGCATCATATAGAAAGAAACATTATAGATAAAAGTAATTTATCTACTTCCAAACTAAATGTCCTCGACAGCGATCGATTTTCCTAGAAATATCTTATCGCAAAACCAGACGACAACCAAACCTCTTCCACCGCCCAAATAATGGGAAATCTGTTAAAATTAACATATGAAAACAAGTGCATCAAAGAAAAAAATTTAATCTGTAATGTGTCTATTTTTGGTCAACGCCCTTCTTATCGATTTTTGGTGTACAATCAAAGATAACCAGAATGCGATGCATTCTTGTCAAAAAAATATGTAAAAATAATTTGGATGTCATCAACGCCTTTGAATAACTTATTGTCAAAATTTAGGGTAATGATATGTCACCGAGCAGTACGGTAGAAAATGGACAAAGAATGAACCGAGGAGATAGGGGGGGGGAGGTGAATGGGTGCCAACAAAATTTTTATTTGGAAAAAACCTATAAGCTTCCGACGTGTTTAACTTTGATTTATATATCATTGATGGAAACGGTTGATTTTCAATCTATGTGCTAAAAATATTTGCAAACACAAAGTGAATTTGAATAAAACAATATGCTCATAATTATCTGGCTTCAAACTTGCAGTTTTGTTTTTTGCGATTTAAAATTTGCTATATTTATATCTATTGTGTGTTAAGTGTCCAAGGTGTTCAGTGCACAGACGATGTAGTCCTGCGCGGTCGAACCAGTGGGTTAAACATATGGTGGTTTCTCTATCTGGTGGGACAAAAATAATTAAACTCTCGAATGGAATCAATCACGCCGCTTACTATGCAAAACGCATCCTCATTTACTTGTAGGAACAACGGGAACAGAAGTGATTTGTCTGGCCTTAAAGACACCTTGCCCAGTCTCCTCAACACATTTATCAACATCCCCGGTGGCCTCAAAAGCCTTTTATCACTGTCCCGAGCACTGATTATCACTGGCTCCCATGTGATTTTAAGCCTTACGACACTTTTATCAAAAAATGCGTCTTTATTCCAACAAAAAAGCCGAAACACCTTATTGGATACTGAAATATATTAATCAACAAGAGAATAGCCCCCTAGCTTCTATTCTTAAACAAAACACTTATTATCACTTTTCCCTTGTGTTTTAAAGTTTTTATTTCATAAGAAAGAAAAGTTAAAATCTGTAAAAACATCAAAGAAATCAACACCTCTGCGCTCACGCATGTAGGTAGGTTTTGACTAAAAATTTTATCAAAATATTAATTTTATGTAAAAATTATTAAAACTATATTTAGTGAACACTTTATCGTTTTCTAATAATTGAAATGGAGTCAAGACATTTTTGTTTGAACAATATTTTTAATATCCGGCAAATATACAAACAGCTCATTTGCCAATATTATTTCGATTAAGAGTAATCAAAGAATACAAGTTTGCTTCAAAACAAATCAAATAGATCTTATTAAAGATTTATTTTTCTTCTGTCACATGTCAGTATCAATACTGAAATACATCTTACATGATGTCTGAGCTTACAGATTGCGGAAAACTAAAAAAATAGTTTTTATAAATTATTCTATCCTCCATTTTCTAATATTGTAGAATCATTTTTGTGTAAAATCAGTTGCAATCCATAATAAATTATTCCTAAATAAAAAACCCTATTTCAAAAGGACAGATAAAATCTTTGCTTTTTAGTGAAAATGTTTTTGTGCTTTAAATTAATGGCTAAGCAGTAAAACAAACAAGGAGGAACGGGTGTCTAAGTCGCTGTAAACCAAATTAAAGCGACATAAAGGATAATGTATAACAAGCATTTGGAGATCTAATCCGATTTCCCGCCAGCATTCTCAGGCTGTCCTGGGTTCTTCCTAGCTATTACATACAGATTCTTCGACCGCGATTTCCACCGCGTTATCCATCAAGGTACTATTAGTGTAAAGGCTTGTTTCAGCGCTGGAAACAAAATGTCAGATGTTTCAGATTCTGTTTGTTGATAAAACTCCAAATTACCGTAGTAAGTGGAACGAAACAGCCGCGGAACTGAAATAGCTATGTGACGTGCGGCTCTTAAAGCGCTTTTAACCTGGAATCAGAGCCGCATTAAACCAATTATTCCCAACCTCAACTGCTTTTTGTGTTGCGCTGCCTTTAGGTATTCTGTGATTGTGTATTACTCCATTATTTAATGGCTCTTAAAGTTTAATAAGTTCCACGTTCACTAGTTTCAAATATTTAAGGTTATTGGAGCCGAGGGAATTTTGAGCTAAACTTGATACCAAAAATTGGAAATTTTTAGCCGGACTTAGGAACTTGGCACGGAAAGTATGAATTTTAAAACCTATTTTTAAGCTTAAGCCAAAGCCTAAATCTAACTCAAAACCATTCTTTTACTTTTAGCTCTAAGTTTCCAATTTCGCGGCTCAATGTTCTTAAAGATTTTTTCCGACGGGTCCAAGTTTCTGCTGACAACTCGAAAAAGCACATACCAGTTTAAGATCGGAAATTCGTTTCGTTTGCTTCAGTTATCAATTCTACAAGTCGCTGGGAATCTTTGCGTATCATGCGCCGAAGTAGCTAAGCTTTTTAAATATGCGTACTGTTTTACAGTTTAAGCGGCTGTGTAAACGAACATGTTTAAGCCCCTATATACAAGTGTCGCGTTTATGTGGCGGCGACATGGTAATCGCTCAGGCCAAAGATCCCCTCGTGAGCTCCACTCTATTATAATGTTATGTAAACAGTCATCTTTTATAGCTGCTCCAAATAAGTCTGTCATATATTAGCTTGACATGCAAACGACATGTTTACTCCTCCTTCTTAACACTAACAAAGTACAAAAGACGGTAATGTCAATTTGTTTACAGTCTTTCTCTTGTTGAGATAACTATTTTTTTACAACGGTAGCTTTTTACACCGTTTAAACTATCCTATAATACTTTCACATAGCTAATAGTCTTCTGAAAAGGCAAAAACATTATTCATTTTAAGTTAGAAAAGCATGCAGATTACAGTATCGAATGAAATTGTTTCAATAGTCTCAGGTATGATGGTCCATTTTTAGTTGGAATAAACAAAGTTATTAAAAACACGTCAAGAATATGCAAAGGTGGTTTTCGTTTCCGAACAAAAAAAACTATAAAAAAATTTTAGCTCACCAAAAATGGCTGGGTTGTTTGCGGCTGAGAAGCAGTTGACGGGGTTGCCTGGCTGAAGACCGAAGAAAGCGGGGTGTGCGGCGAAGAACCCGGGGGCTGGCCCTCCGTTTTTGGCGGCGGAGAAAAGTTCGGGACGGAGTTGAGCGAATGCGGCCACCGGGTTGCCTAAAACGGTCGGGGAGAAGCCGAAATTCGGGGGTCGAACCATGTTAAAAGCCCCAGCCGCCGCAGCCATCTGCTGCTGCCAGGGGTTAAAGGTAAAGTGGAAGGGACCGCTGGAGTCCGGCCCTTTCCGCCCCGACGAGGAAGAGGTAGAACCCGCGCTGTCCGGTGGGGCTCCCGTCCCCCCGGACGCGGAACCCGAACTGGACGCCGCCAACGATGGGGCGGACGGGAGCGGCGGCGTGACGGACGTACTGGCGCTGCTGGTGGCCGTGGCTACGGTGTCCGCGATGGACCAGATCTTTGGTTTCTTGGGAGGGTTGGGTTCGGAGACCGGCGGTTCTACTTCTAGCGGCCGCTTCTCGCTCAAACGCTCTTCTACTCTGGCGGAGTTGTTGTTCTTCTCTCCTCCCTCTTCTCGATTTTCTATAACAAAAAAAAAACAAAATTGAAATAAAAAAACACGCTTTTTGGCGGCTCATAAATTTTAATTTTCGGGCATAATGGACGTCTATGAATAAACTGTTTGCCAAATTGCACCTTATTATCTAAATATACTGCCGTCATTCCCCCGTATAGCCAGCGGCGACAGTGTATCAGGCACATTGTTTGCCTGTCTATATTCCCTTCTTCCGCAGGAAGCGCGAATCTTAAAAATTGAAAATGTCTTCTTCAATCAAATCGCAACCAAATAATGTGAATACAATTATCTTACACCGGTATTCCATTACTAATTTGTTTTCTCTTATTACATCCACATACATACAACGCATCAAATAAAGTTTAGGACCAGTTTTTTTTAATTGATTTATAAATCGATTTACATGGAGATTACAGTCGAAAATCTTTAAAAACATAATTGCCCTCGCTTTTGAAAAATCAATTCGAGTTACTGAAGAAAATAGGACAGACCTGCAAATATTGCCGGAAAAAAGTTTTAACCTTATAATCGGACGAAAACTGCAAAAATAATAAAAAACATTGTATTGACAAGTCTGTGCGGATTTAATTTTATGTCAATATGTAACCAAAGTTGCAACATTAAATGACAAGAGTTTAATAATGTTTTCGCAGTACTTACTTTTTGCATAATTATATAGGCAGAAATTTTTATTTCATTTTAGTTTTTAACCCTTTCCGATTGTTGTGGCAACTCAGACGCGGAGTTTATATTGCGTTTAACGTCTGAGTGTAAAAGGGCAAAAGCGCCCACGGACGACGAACTAGACAACAATTTAACATTGAGCTAACTGGCACTTTTTATTTCCGCGTGTCTTTTAGGTTTAAATCAGAAGAAAGGGTTGAACGACGTTGATAATTTGGTTCAAACTACTTTTTTATAGGTTACAGCAGTTTACATATTAAAAAAGACTCCAGTGTTATGTTGGACTTTTCGTTTATTGTATTGACGTCAAAAATATCATAAAACCATAAAAAAAGAAGAAAAAAACTGTTAAGAATATGAAGCATTAATATATTTTTACTTTTAAAGCGATATTAACTATTGTACAAACGTTTGTACATCAAGAAAATTGTGATTAAACCATTGGATTATAACAAATTCTGTCCAATAATTATTTCAAACTTTCTTTCCATAAACAAGTAATGTAAATAAATTACTTAAAGTCGGCCAGGCCTTAATTTCGGCCACCGGCTATTATTTTTGTCAAGCTTAAAACTATGAAATGAACTGTGTATGGCTTGATAAATCGTCATGAAATCCATCTAGCCATACGAAGTTTATTGCATAACTATGCGCATAGGAAAAATAACAGCCGTTGGCTTAAATTAAGGCCTAACCGACTTGAACTCAGTTACTCTGTAGAATTTTCTCACTTATAAAAAAATCTCAGACAGTCAGTATACCTTCTTTCAAAAGGGTGACGCCATCGGGTGGTAGGAGATCGGATGCGTTGCTGAGACTGCTCCCAGGTCGGTCGCCCAGATCGTCACCGGCCCCGATATCGTCGTCGTCGTCTTCACCAGGTCGGTTCCTCGGTGACCACGTCATCTTGTTCTCCTTCTTCAACCGTCTACGAGCGTTGGCAAACCACGTCGATACCTTTAAAACAATTAAACAACGTGTAAAACAGATTTAATTTGCCAGTGGATTGCTTATCTTAAATATTGTCATATTTAATAGTCTGTTTTATGCTGAATGGTGCTGATATGATGCTTTTGTTGCGTGAAGCAAAGATCTGGTAAATACTGTGGATTCTAAAGACTATTTGTAATTATATTTCTAAATAGATTAGTTTTAATTTTGGGTTGTTTTACACGTAAAAAACCCAATTATAAAGGAAAATAAAGGAATAACTGTGCCCTGAAGCAAAGAAGCAGCTGGAAATAAATAATTCTCTGTTAGTTTGAGCAATAAAATCATTGTAAACTGTAAACAAACATTATTCAACATTATATGGCTTGCATTCTCAGGAGTGACGGGGGTAGGTCGTTATGTATCGATGTCTACAAAACCCGCGGGCTGTAAATGTAATTCCACATGGATAGCTTTGTTGCTCCAAGAGCAGGTGTTGATTTAACGGGACCCTTGTTTTTCCCCCGCTACACATGCTGCCACCTATCAGCCCATACCCAGCGCCTATAGTCAGAGTCTGCAGCTACAGTAACCGGGAGCCGGTGATCATGATAAATGGAGGGCGACAGAAGGAATGTAAGAAAACAGAGAAAACAACGAAGAAAAAACTCTTTACCCGTGTATACATGAGTCTAATCGTAATGTTTTTCACACAACCCGTTTTAGTTTCACCTCTACTTAATTTAATGCGGCAATGTGGCAGTTCTTGTTTTTGTCGCCCGATCAATGAGTTCTTATGGAAACAACAATTTATTTACCAGTTCTTCTTCTCACATCTAATCAACGTTACAATTTTCACCCTGTCGAATTGATCTCTTGTTTTAAACTAAGTTGTCGACCAATTTCACTGCGGAGTGGACACTGTAATGCCATGGATGTTTCAACAAATAATTTCAAGTATAAAACTGGACGCACGCATCTCACTGAAGCAGAATAAACTTAGCTTTTTATCAGTAATTTAAAGAAAGAATCGCTTGGTTTTTAAAAGGCTAAAGTCTTTGTTAAGGTATACACTACCATTGAAATTACAAAATTTTTCAAATCGTTGAAGTGTCGAAACTAAATAATATAGTAGCAGATATGTAATTGTTGCTAGCTCGAAGGTGCACAAACTTAATTTATTTATTTATCAAAAATTTTAATACGTCCTTAAAAGGTTTAATGAAACGGTATATTGTATCTGCTGTGCGTACTACAAGATGATGACAGCAAAAATTTGTGCGCGCACAGACAGCCTTCTCAATGACAAACATAATTGATGGAGACATCAGAGATCCCCTACAACGGAACGTGGCCTTACACGTTGTACCAAACTTTACACTCAACGCTGTCTGTACAAATCACTTTGCACTGTGGAACAGGCGAAAGCCCAAAATATACTACGAATTACACTGAAAAATACCCCGTACAAAAGACAAACATATCAGCGACCGCTCAACTACAACTAATGCTACAAGAGTTGACAAGACAAGAATATTACACAAATTATAAATATTTCGAAAATCAATTTCGCCAAAGAAGTAACCTTTTAAAATTGTAATAACATGAAAGTTTCCTAATAAAACATATTTTTCAAGGTTAAATGCGAAATTGTTTTAGCTGTAAGTTGGCACGCGGTATAGTGTAGGTTTATTAAATGCAAATTCACAATGGCATATGCCCTCAAAATGTGCCCTTTACAATATAGTAGTTAAGCTGAATACAAACAAAGTGATATTAATTCCTAAATTTCATCTAAAATAATGTGCGTAACTTTAAGGTATATTATTTAATGCATTGAACTGAAACGAAATTATTCATTTTCGCAGCTGTTATACATAAATGTCAGTTGATAACAGGGAGCTTTTACAACATTTTATAATAAAGCTTCCTACTGTACGGAGAACGGGGCTAGACAAATTTCAAAAAAATCTAGTATTCAAAAACACTTGAAATAAACGTATATGGTTATTTTTTATATAGTTGTAGATAAATCGTGAATTAGAGTGTCGGAGCAAATTTAAATTTGGGTTAAAACTTTGAGTTTGAAAAATCAGTTTATAAAATAAACTGTTTTGTATAGACTTTTAATTTGTCGTTTTTTTTATTTTTTGGTTTTTTCCTAGCTGTTTTTTTTGCTTTGATTTCAAAAATTATAATGTATAAGTAAAAATTTAATACCGTATACAATGTACCTGGGTTAAAGTCATCTTGGTGATAATAGCCAGCATAATTTTCTCCCCTTTGGTGGGATAGGGATTTTTCCGATGTTCGTAGAGCCATGCTTTAAGGGCCGCCGTTGTTTCTCGGGTGGCGTTTTTTCTTCGGGCACCGTTCAAGTCCAGCGGTCCTCCTCCATAAGGGTATCCAGGACCCAGAGCGGGGTCATAATAGTAACCGGGAAGCGCTTGAGGACCGGGTAAACCGTCGGGACTTTTTAACTCCTAAATAATTAATTTTATTTTGTTATTTTTTTTTAGATTAAAACATATTTTGAAAATTTCTGTTCATAAATGTTTTAAAGGCAGATGTTACTTAACCGATTTTAAATGTAAAAAAACGTATTTTCTACGTCATTGTTTACTTTTTTAGCTTATTAAGTAAATTTTGTAAACGAAACAAAAATAGGACGCCAATATTTATTTCCATTAAAATATTTCTATTATATTTATTGAAAACCTTGATTTGAAATGGCGCTCGCATGTTTTTTAAATGTTTGGCCAGGAAAATTGAAGCGTCGGTTTTTTGTCGTAAATTTAACATATCAGCGTGGTGGATTGTCCGTTACTTAGTGGATTATTAGTAGTGCATTAATCGAAGGTCGAACAAGGAGTTCTATTTCCAATTTTCTTACTAAGCGTCCCGTGGGTATTTCCCCTACCGCCTGAAGATGACACGCGGAAGGATGCGAAGTGACAAATTCGTGGTACAAAAAGTCAGACAAAGTCTGTACAAAAAACGTGGCACCGGCAAAAAAATTTGAGAACAATTTCCTGCAAAAAAAGCTGAATTTACACGAAAGTCGCAGCAAATCACAGTAGCTTTTTTTAAAATTGACCATATTTAAACGATCTAATTTTTCGGCCACTGCACAGGTTATATAGCGACTTACCCCTCCTGGTATTCCCGGATAGAAGCCGAACGGGGCCAGAGCTGGGGCCATGGCTGCCCGAGGGTCCATGGCGGGCAGGCCGGGTACGCCTCCTTCGAATCTGGCCGGCTGGAAGCCGATATGGGCCGGGAGGGCCGGGTGACCGGCGCTGAGGAACCGGAGAGTTTCCGCGGACATTTCGGCTCCGGGGCCTTGTCCCACGCCGGTGCTGGCCGAAGGCGAGGTGATGGTTGTGGGCAGCGCCACGCTAGCCGCCGACGTTCCGGGTGGGAGACTGGTGGGTTTGCTAAAGGCCGCCGAGTTCAGCAGAAGCTAAAATAAATTATCCAAATGTTTTTGCAAACTAAATTCTGTTCAAAAAAAAATGTGAATTAAAAAAAACTTCAGGTGAGCATATCTTGCTAACGGTGCGGTCGATGTATACGATAAATTTTATAAATGTATGCCATTCAAAATTAACTATGCATTAATATATTTATTCTTTAAATCAACCTTTCAGTTATTGAATTATGTTCACTTAAAAATTTTTTTTGCCCACATCATTTTTGTGAAAACCTTATTTTTTTAAGTTTATAATAACGATGAAAATAGTCCAAAATTGAGTAAAAAATAACTCAAAACACAATTCAAGTTTAATAATAAGCTGGAAATCGCTTAATTAAGGAACCGAGTTCTGGAGCTCCGGAGTTTTTGAGCTTTAAATGGTTGGAGCTTTGGAGCACGGTATTGGAGGGTAAGGACATCACTATTATAATACGATTTTCCTAATGCAAAAAAACTTCATTAGTCCAAACTATTGAAAAATTGAAAATATCAAAAAAAATTTATTTTAAAACAAATTTTTTACTGCCAGATACATCTAAAAAACTTTATGCAATTATATTTTTTAAACCCAAATGTCATTTTTAAGATGGAAATATTCTTTTACAAAAATTATTAGAGGTTAAAATATAAATTTTATAACTTTTTATAATAGGATTAACTTTTCTTATTGAATATAATTTTTTATTAAAACTTTAGTTTTTTCCTCAAAAATTTCACAACAAATATAATTCGATAAATATTCATAAAAAACTTAAAAAAACATCTTGCAATACAAACTGTAAATAAAAAAAAAAAAATTTTTAATGTTTTAATCAACAACCATTACTTTGTGTCGTGTTATGTTGTTGATAATGAGAGTTGTAAATTTGCGGTAACGGCTTTTATAATACAAATTAAACGTATAATTTATAATTGTTAAGAAAGTAAAAACTGCCGTGAAAGTTTAAAGAAAAATAAATTAATTGATAAATTGTTTACTAAGTAAAACAATGCTCGGTATAAGCCAGGAAGCCTCAAAGATAAGTGTTGATTGATACAAGCGCTAAAATTTCCAGGGAAATTTACAACTTTTTTACACCAGGTTCACCAATTAATCTTTGTACTAGTTCAACAGAAAAATCTATTACCTGAGCTACGTTAAAAAGGATTTCAAAGTAATACACAAATTAGGGCCCATAAACAATATAACTATATTTTGGAAAAGAAATCAGTAAAAGTACACATATTATACTCTAGATGAATATGGAATCTTATCATATTAAAAGAAAAAAAAAACCACGATCGCATCAAATAGTTCGTTTACGTAATAAGGTTAGATAATTTTATTTCAAAATAGTGTTATATTTTTATCTGTTATCAAAATTGATAAAAAAAAACTTTAAAAACGTCTTTCACCGACTATATTTACCAAAAAAATGTAAAACACAAAGCAAGCGGTAATTTACTAACATTTTCTTAACAAATTAGGATTTGGACTATAAACTGACAGTTTAAGTTTCAGATAAATAGAAGCGAAAAGCAAATACAAAGCTTTGAGATCAGTGACAAAACAAACTTTTCCTTTAACCAGTTATTAGGTGGTTAGCAAAAGCTTAAAAACGCGTAAATCTTATTAAAATTTATAAAATTATTATTAAAGCAATAAAACAAAATAGCATATCAATCTAAAATTTTGCGATTATTGTAAATTTCTGCTAAATCTACTTGAGTAATCACAAGTTTAGTGCAAAAAAGTGCATAAAATGTATACGGTTAAACCACTACAATTCCTGTCCTATTTATTGATTTAATATTAGTAGTAGCTAACCTACTAATATTTAGTTAAAAGATAAAGTTGATGACAATTACAAGTAGAAATAATCACTTACACGCAATATTACTAAAATATCTTCATTTAGTTCACTTTTAAAACTGTTATAAAATTTAAAAAAACTTAAATTTGAGATCAACTATCAATGAAAAAAGGTATTTTAAGTTATTGTACCTGGGATGTGGCAGAAGAAACGCTAAAAGGGTTAATACCAAACGGAGATCCAAAAGACATCGATCCGTGATTTACAGTTATATATACGGAAAACCAGAATAATTGTGTACAGTACAAAGAATCCTTGTGGCCGTAGAAAACTGAACCAAAATAACTTTAAATAATCACGACCACCAGTGTATGGACGCCGAGTTCGGAACTGGTCGCTAGGATCTGGCGTCGACACACCAGTGCTGAATCAGCGATATCCGATAATCAGATATGATGATAAGCTTTGCTCGCTAAATTAGCTGTTAAGCCACCATCGGGGATTTGGAACGGCTAAAGTCCGGCCGCCTGAAACAGAAGTTAACAAAACATTTGACACCGACGAACACGGCCGGGAACACAATACCGCCCGCTCGCCGTTGATTGGTCGGCTTCACGCGGGAGGGGCGTGTTTTGCGCAAAGAGGCGTGGCTATTGGAAGAAGGGAGAATCGGGAGGGAAAAGAGGCGTGCGTGGTGATTCCGTCGCGTAGATTAGGTGGAATCGTCAGGGGCGATTATCCTCAGCCGTTTGTTACCGTCCGCCTTTGACACAGTACCGCCTTCTGTATTATTGGTCACTAAACATCAAAAGTCCCTTTCTTATGCGTCCGCAATCACATAGCCCCATTTATAAACAGGCCTTCCCTCGCCCGTTAAAAGGCCCGTATATCACTTTTGCGCCCCCTATCAGAGCCGCCGGGGTCAGTTGATTCCAAATGGAAATCGCAGGGAAATTACAATAATAAAAAGGCACGTAAACAAACGCCCAACTCCATTAGGGCGGTGCGACCGTAAAAATGATATAGCCGCTCGCTTTCTCAAGGAGAAACTCTTTCGTATTATTATTATGATTATATTTATTGCCGTCTATAAGTGCGGCCGATAAGGGTCTTCCAGGTATGCTCTTATAATAAGCGGCGAGGTATAAGTAGTTTTAGTAGATTAGACAGCCAAACAGCGAAGACAATGCCAGCGATGAAGGGCGGCATATTTTCCCCCGCTGCTAATAAGGCTTCTTCTGTTTATGAGCAGTCCCCACTTAGCGGGGCTTATGATCCAGGGGTTAATCCCCCAGGAGTTATGATCCATAAAAGGGGGTCGTGGGAGGGCAAAAGGGACGCGTGGGTCTCACACCTGAACCCACGCCGGAGATAAACCTCGCTAATCTAGGGCTATGGAGCCTCTGAGTGCCACTTTCCGTTGTAGTTGATTTTTGTTGGAGCGTTTGTGCCCTAAAACAAGTCTAATTAGCCTCTAGGACTTTCTATTTGTATGGAAAGGCGGTGGGGTCTTTGAGAGCGTCCGCGGGCAGATTGCTGCTCAGTGAGGTGTCATAATGCCTTGTTCATTGTTATTAAAGAAAACAGGATTAGGTATTCTGCGTAATTTTCTCTCATGACCCCGGAACACAAACCGATCAGAAAGCCAGGCCGCCAAGTCGGAAAAACCAACTTATTACCCTTTTCAACAAACAAAATATTAACGAAACCGCCATATCTCTCCGGGCAGTTCAGCTGTTCCAATATAACGCAGTTACCGGCACTGGTGCCAAAAAATGTTAGCAGCCATTGTGGCATGCGTAAACGATGATGTAAGTGCGGTGATTTATGAGGAGCATTGGCGAAACCTGACAAAGGTCTAGCTGTAGGGTGGGAAGAAGGAAGAGGGGTTGATTACCATTAACTGCCGATTGACCACGCCCTATGTTTTTTAATGTGACGATGTGTTTGGGAAGTGATTCTATTTTGCCTTTTGTCATTCGCCGCTAATCAATCATCTCTCTTAACGACCAATTCAACACCAGAAGCTTCTGAACATTGCTTTGTATGTAGGCCCTGTATTAAAAAATACTATTTGAAAAAGTAAAAGCCTTTTTATCTAAAACTCCAATATACAGTTCGACAGAACGAAATTAACAAAAATGGCTACGAGAAGAATGTCGTTGTGACAGGCGAACCTGGGTAGCTGAATTTACTAGCGAGGAAATGTATTGGTGGGGGGTTGAAACGAGTCATCAATCATCTGCCTAGTTACCGTGTGTGATTAGGTGAGGAGCACAGAAGGGACATATGTGTGGCGCCTGTTCCAGTCGCATAAAATGGCCGCCCCAAAAATTGTTGGGGGGAGTGTGGGCCGGGGGGTGAAATGGATCTGGTTAAACACAGTGGAAGAATGACTGATCGATCAGAGTCCCATGTCAGTTCTCACCTGCGTCCAGATCCGCATAAGATCATGTGTACAAGATGGACATCATCCCTTTTGACTGATCAGCTGAGGCGTGAGTACAACCCTGGGCGACGGGAGGCAAACCTTTTGTTCTTGTCGGCCCTCTGTTGTGGTATTTATATTCTTAGATCCCATTTGCAACCACACCCATCAATCTCTATTTTCAACACGTCGCTGCCTCGTGTACCAAACAAACGAATTTAAAAAATTAGCGGAAGAAGAAATTTGGTACATTTATGCAACTGCAGTATTTGCTTATGAATTGACTAACATTACTAGTATTACAGGTGATTTCATATATGACATCAACACGACAATCTGATATTCAAAATAAATATTAAAAATTGTAAATTCAGGCAGGAACAACTAAAACTATGAACTCAAAGGAGCACTGTCACAAACAAAATTCTAATATCGCCCCAGAACAAACTATTTTTAAAATACCGTACAAATCAAACTGAAATTTAGAAATGTGTAGTGTTGATTCCGAGAGCCTAAATAGTTAATTTTAAGTTTTAAAAAGTTTTATATTATAGGAGTAACCTTTAGGGGGAAAATAGGAATTCAATTTGTAAAAGTGCACTATGACACAATAAAAAATTAAAATAAATATTAAAATAATACATTTCCTCATAAAAACTTTAGAAAAATCTCTAAGGTTTTGCCATGTAAGTTTTTAAAGTCTCCTTTCAATTAATTTTTAAGAAAAATGTAATGTTCGGCCCATTATTTGGGCCACAACTGCCCGTTCTGCTGTTTTTTGCAGATTCCAACTATATTAGACTTAGACAGTGACTGAATAAAGAAAACAATGCCAAAAAATAAGTAAAATTGTTTATTTTTTATTTTTTCATTTTTTGCTTAATTTATGTTTATAATGTATATTTTTTGTAACCTTATTTTAAAGACAGGTGTTGTTATGTTATAACCATTAACTTTAAAATTGCTCAAATTATTATATACAAACAAATATGTATAAAACATTTTGAAACATTATTATATTGCTAAAATGGACTGGAATTCAATTTAATAGCAAATTCTTATAATTATAATAAAAACCGGATATGAACACAGAATAACAGCGTAAATATTCTAATTTCGGCACTTTAAAAAAGCTTTCGCTATTATTTAAGGTAATTATAATAATTAACGGGGCGTATAAATATTTACCAGAAGCACTGTAAGTTATTGTTTAGTCGGTCTTTTGTTTGGGTATTTAGTGGCTTATAGTTTAATCTGTGCACACACATCCGTCAATCTAATCAAACGGCGGCAGTTGTGATAGAAGTCTTTTTTTGGGTTTCGTTTGCCGCCATAAAATATCAAATACAATTTGTCGTTTTTTTTTTAATTTTTGTTTTAAATAATTTAAACGTTAAAATAAAAGGTGTAAAACAGTTATGCACCTCTAGACGAAATTAGAATTTAATTTTGGTGCTTTCTTTGTTTTCACTTTTCATGAAATTTTTTAAAATTAAGTATAAAATAGCCATTTTTGCTTTTTAAAACCTAACAGACATAATTTTGAACTTGGTCAACTTCAACTTTTAGAAAATTATTGTCTCAAAATTCACGCAGATTATTTTACTTTTAAAATTGTGTGCAAATAATTTACATAGTGAAACTTTGATAATGAATCCGTTGTATAAAAAATCAAGAATTTACTAAAATCTACAAAATATAAACCAAAATTTTAAATATTTATCGTAAAATATTAAAAAAGTAAACTTGCAAAGAAACTAATTATTGTTTGTTTTTTTATTTTATGTATTCTCTATAAAACAGTTTGATTTAACACCTCATTTATTATAATTATTGGTTTTAACATTGGAAATAATTATATCTCAGGTTTTGTTATGATTTTAAAGACAAACGTGTAAACAAATTTTAAAATGTCATCGCCTGTGGCTATTATCTTTTAAAATATTCGTTAAAAAAATGTGTAAATGTCGGATTCATCATTAATTTAGAAAATTATTACCGATTAATGACTTAGTTTTCGATACTTCCGATAATGCCTTAATCGAATGTCATTATATTATGAAAATTTCGGTCCTTAAACGAATATTAAAATAATTTTATTATCATGGATTTTGTGTTACGCGAAATTAAACTTCAAAACGAAATAAATACCTTCGTATGGTAAAAACAGCATCGGTTAAATGATATATTCTTTAGTTCTACACTAATGTATTAGTATCTAGTGAATTTTTATAAAATTAAATTATATCAAAAATATAACCTGTGATAAATTTTTATATACTGAAAACTTTGAAGAAATCAACGAATCAAACAAACACAAATTGATTACCAGAAAACAGTAAAAAAAATCTAAAAACAATTGATTTAACCGATTCTAATTTATGCTTGAAAAAATTGCATAAATTCATTTAAACTATTTGTTATATTTTGTCGTAAGATTATTTCTGTTTGTAATTTTGATAATTTATTATAAAAACTATATTTATTTTGTCACTAAAATAAAATATTTTAATTCAATCACAAATATTAAAAATTAGGAAATTATTTTCATCTTGCAAAAAATCTATTAATTATTAGAGATGATTATATTCCAACAATAAAAGGCACTTTTCAATAACACAACACACCATAAAACTTAAAAGTTATCATGATAAAACTATAAGCAACTTAAATCAGGGATCGCAATTTACAATTTTCCTGATCATACATAAGCGAAACCCGAAGCTTTATAATGATAAATTTGTATTTAATGGTGTGTTCTAGAAGATTCCTAATAAAATAAAATAAATAAAATGTTTTTATCCGCAGTTTTAGTATTTTTTTTAGTTTATTTTTATACTTATTTGAAGTTTAGTGTCATATTGTTTCTAAGATTTAATCAGTTTTATGTGGAAAATTGTAGTTTATTTTCTACAAGTTTAAAATTATTTAACAAAAATTTATTTTGTATTTTTTGCTTCTTATACCGAGAATTGCACAAACCTGTTGCATATGACTGTAATACAGCTAAAAAGTTTTTGGGATTGAAATCGTTATAGTTAAAAGTTCGATGGAAGACGCACGTTTGTTCTTTTGTATTAAAGGTAGTTTGGTATAGTTACTAAACAAATGAAATTCTAAAAGAAATGCTGGGAATAAGAAAATAAATTTTATTCCTTCGGTATGTTGATGCTGAACTATGCCTGTAACTATTTCTTTAAAAATTCGGTTTCATTCCAACTGCAAAAAGATTTTAAAAAACGCGTATCCTAAATTCAAATTTTCACTAGGATTAACTTTTATGCAAAAATTAAGCTCAGGAAGTCAAAGTTATCGAACAATTTTTCCAAACAAAAATGAAGACGATGAGAACACTAAATAATATTTTTAATTTTTTCTGTAGTGTATTTTATATTCAGCTATTAATTTACAGTTATTAGCCACCAATATTTTAAAGAGAAAACGAATAAATTGAAGTAATTTTAATCTTTCCAAATTTACAAAAAAAACTATGTTACCAAAAGTGTCTACTTTAGTCGAAATTTAAAAAAAAAGACTGCTGGATTAGAAAAATTACACGATGAAGTAAATAATATTTACAGTTTTTAATCTCAAACAGATCATGATACACTAAACATTTAGAATGTACCCCAATTTGAGTACGTTCATTTTTGAGCATAAATTGGAATAATGTAGCATTTTAGGACAATAAGTTTGCTAGTGCTTGTCAGTCACAATGCAAGGTTGTTAGTGGGCCAGAATTCGACCCGGCACATCGACGAGTACTGAAAATTTCGGCCCGACCCGGCCCGGACACCAAATAAGGTTAAAAATCAAGTTCCGGTCCGACCTGACCCGGCCCTGTCAACTAACAGCTAAATCCTTCTATGGGTACTATTTATTATACCGACCTTTTTTGTGTAAACTTTCAATAAAAAACAAATTGGAGTAAACTCTTGGTGTAATTTTTGTGACTTTTCGACCAGGTTATACCTGTCCCTTTGGTGAGTTTCCTTTTTCCGGATGGAATTCCGAAGCTGCGCGGAACTTTCAAAGGGAATATCAGAGGGGATTAGTAACTCAACTTGTGTTTAACTCCCGGTTATCCCGGAGCTTCTGTTTACGTGTTCCGGTTGGGTCGTTGGCCGGTTGGCGCGCGCTGTTTGTCTGTCGGCATGTATCCCAATCACAAAGAGAAGAGGACCCTACGACCCCTGGCGAGGTTAATAGGGTCTGATTGCATTGAGGAACCCTCCAACCGATCGGATTAGCGACCGCTGACTTACCGGGAGATCAGCCGGCGGCACCGGACGATCACAAAGACTTCGTCCGTTGGCGGCAAAACGGATTAGTAAGCGATATACCTCTCGGCTTGTGTCCGAACCCCGTGTATAACCTGACCTTATGCAAACTACCCGGCGGGGATAATGAGCCGGGTCATCCTTAATTAACTCCCCGTTTAAGCTCGAAAGGAAATAACCCGTTAGCCCTGGGTTTTGAATGAGCAAAACCGTTTTCTTTTCAAATAAACAGAAATTTTCGGAAGCACATGTAATTTCAAAGCGAAAAAAGAGCGAAAAATAAATTGTCATGAAGTTTGCATAGTCTTTATAAATGAATAAAGAAAAAATTATGCAAATTAATTCCAAGCGAAGAACTACAGGGGACATTAAGTGGGTGCGGCAGAAACAAGCAGATGTCTAGGGCAAGCTATTGCTATAATTCCTAGGGTATCTCCGCTTAATCTCCGGGGCGAGTTTGTATACGTAAGCATTCAGGGGGAAGACAAAAGGAACCCTCAAGCATCACCTGCATCATCCATCATCTCGACCTGTCAACCGCTAATCGGGTTGTGTTTGCACTTTTCGTGAACAAGGAATGAAGTATGTACACTCCCCAACCACCCCACCCCATAACCCATCGAAATTACTTCTAAAATAATATTATAATTTCTTATTAAAACAATTTTGGTATTTTTAATGGAGTACATTTCGACATTTTAAAAATAATTTAAAAATATTTTTCAAAAAATTTTGTTTTTTTAGATTGTTAAAAAAATTGATCAATAAAATAATACCAATCACAAAACCAAAATACAAAAATTATGACTAAAATGACAGATTAAAAAGGAACACATTAAGCATGTTCCTAATTCTTAGCAAAATATTTCTATCAATTAAATAAATCTTGTGCATTACTGATAAAATCCAAATTTCAACAATTTCTGACACCTTTTACAGCAAAGCTTGATATTTTATATAATTTACAGAAACTTATATTTGACATCAGTATTATTATTATTGACGGAAACATAACGTGTGCGCCTTATAATTACAGTGTCTGGCTTAGCTTCCAAACTGGGGTGGCGGGTAAGGGGTTCCTCCGCTAAAGGGTTAATTAGTGTTTAGCCCTTAGTGCAATGGAGCGGCCCATCTAAACAGATTAGTTAAACACGGCCGAGACATCATACTATACCGAAAAGCCCCAGTACAAGCTCAAAATACAACAGCTAGAGCACCACTCCCTGCGGTTGAGTATCCAAGTGCCCGCAATATTTAGACATTTTTCGCTAACTTAACGAGCAAACTGAAGCAGTTAATCCGGTCCCCACTTACCACCAAATTTTCGAATCTTGGGTGGATTTTTCTGGTTTTTCAAAGTGTATTTTGTGTTTATGTAAAAATTAAAAAAATTGAAAATTAGATTTGATTACATGACTTTATTTTGGTACAACCATAGAATTTTTCAGTATTTTTTAGCTCGCTGTGGCCGAATCGCACAGAAATTGCAATAGATCTAGTAATAAATGAAGTTTTTCTTTAAACCAATATAAACGAAAATATTTGATATTGGAGTTTTAATAAATATGTATAGTTTTAAAAAAATGTGAGTAATATTACCACTAAAAATTTTTATTTTAATGAAAAGTTGATAAAATTGGTATCCATATCTAATTTTTTTAAATTTAAAAAATAATTGTGATTATTGGTTTAGAATCAAGTATTTTAGTTGACAACGCGTATCGGATTTTGATTAATGACTCCTGTTACGTTGAAGTTTTTTTTAGACGATTTTAAAATTTTATACTATTTTTGCTCATGGTGTATGTAATGTCACACGAAGTAATCCGTTCTACATCGAATTTCAAAAAGTTCGCCACCGTATTATAGAGCAGGCGGCAAAGATGGGTCGTGGGGGTCTAATAGAACTCGTGCTCCCTGTTCTTAGCATATGCTAACACTACTGTAAATTGCGGTTTCTCGACGGAGAGGACGATCCGAAGACCGGTCGTACTTTGGTCCAAACCGAACCGACACTCCTAAGCTCGGTCCGACCGCTTGTCAGGAGGGATGAAGCATCGCTTTTCAAAGCAACCCGACAAGAGCGGATTTGTCAACCTCCGCCGAATCGTCAACAAAATTCCCCGCTACTCTCAATACCGTACCCCCGAATTTACGACGCTTAATGGGGATCGCGGTTTTTTCAGAACGACAGTGATTCGGTTGTACAGGAAATTTTTCTGTTTTTTTTTTAACTAATTATAAGTTCAGCAGACATTTTCTAATTTGTTTGCAGTAATGTTTGTTTGACAAATTTTAAACCTATATATCTATATATATATATATATATATATATATATATATATATATATATATATATATATATATATATATATATATATATATATATATATATATATATATATATATTGTGTGTGTGTGTGTGTATATTCTTGGTAATGTTTGACAAAAAAGGGTCAAATTTGCATAGCTAATTAAAATAAAATTACTTAACGCTATTTTGATAACCATTTTGTGAAAAATAAAACAGAAAATTAAAGTTTAAAAAATTTAAAAAATGACATTAAATGATTTTTTTAAAATTTATTATGAGTATCATATAGTAACTATTTCTATTTACGCAAAAAAACCAGCTTTTAAGTTCCAAAGCAATCCTTTTAAAAATTGAAAGTTATTGTATACAGTACTCTTGTTTTGAAACGGTCTCGGAGGTTTAATTAAGAAGTGCGACAACAATGCAATAAAAAAATAACGTCTATCTCACGCCGGGTTCATTTCGTGAAAGAAAAAGTTGTAAAGTTTATTACTATTACTGGTGCGGTTGTCGGGAAATAATCGCCCCCGATAAGGTTTACGATCCCTGCGCGCAATAAAACCATTGACCATTTTCAATCGTAAAAATCACTTTCTTGCGACTTGGACACCCTGAGGACTCCTTCGGATTGCGGCGATTTAGGTACGGCTGTTTACATATGTTTATAACACCTTCGTAAACAAGAACCCGTAACATTTCAATTATTAACAATTTCCGTGTAATAAATCAGCGACAAAAAATTATACAGGGTCGCGGTAAAGCTGCAGCAACGAGTGTCTTTGAAATAAAAAAATCAGCGAGTTTGAACAGAAATTTGCATGTATTTGTTTGTCACTTTCTATTCCTTAAAAGAAGAACACGTTTTTCGACACGAGAGAGCAAGCTGAGACACTGAGTGAATTTTTATAAGAAAAGCCTACAAGCTGTCTCAACTTTGGCAGGGACGTTTACTGATACCAGCTTGAATTGGTTTTCGGTAATCTTCGTATGTTTACGTCAACAGCCAAGCAGATTAATATACAAAGGCTTGCAATCTTGATGGACAATTATTTTGCAGGTGTGATGTGGGATTCTTTTTTAGTCTCTGCTTTTCTCTGATAAGATAAGATAAAAATGATGAACGAGCTAGAAAAAGCGCAAATTAACGAAGTTTACACGCTGTGTCAGATGTTTTTGTCAAGAGAATCTTGTTCCACAAATCAAACATTCTAGACAAAACCTTAAGAAACAAAAAAAAAACAAAAATTCTAATTATATTCAATGCAAATAATCGGATAAAAGAGCACAAGGAACTTAAATCCTAAGAAACTAACAGAAAACACACTCAATTTGGAAATATTACAGATTTAAATTAATGATTTTGCTTTTTATTTAGCTTAAATAGGATTTAAATTTAATTTTGCTTATACTACAGGTTCAACTTTAACTGGGGCGTCAAATATTTTTAAAATATATTGAATTTAAACAGTAAAAACTTGAGTGGTTCAATTATAAAAAAATATATCCCTAAAATATGACGGTTTAAGCCAGACATAGCCTAAGCACTGTTTCCGTAAAAAAAGTTTAAAAACTGCATAAAAAATAATAATTTTCAAAAATTAATCGTAAAATTTGTATATATATGGTTTGAAAACCAAAACTATTTTCAAAATATTAGTTGAAACCATTTAAAACATCTAAAAAATTTTTCCTTAAAACGAAACAGTGTAAAACATTGTCTAGTAAAACCAAAAATATTTTTGGTAAAACAATGTCTAGTTAAACAGTGTCTAGTAAATTTGGTTCATAGTCAATACTGACAAATAAGCTTAACCTTGATTAAACAGCCAAAAATATAAAAATAGTCTTGATTTTGAAATATAGAAACTTATTTTTTTATCTGCAAGAAAAAATTATTCCAATGACAATGTTAATTTAATTTTTTTACAATGAACAAAAGTTTTAATAAAATAGCTCATAAAAACTACAAACTTAATTAAAACAAATTATTTTTTATATTTGTGACATAAAAAAATTCATATTTTCAATAAACAATTTGAACGAACGAAACAACTCCTAATTCTAATATAATCTTCTTTACATGCTGATCCTGGAGATTCCATTGATATCATGATTTTCTTAAATATTCCCGTCGTTTAGAGGACAACAGTATGCAATTTTCACTGATCATAGAAATGGCCAAGGCCGTAGAAAGTATTAGAAACATTAATGTTGTGGGTGATATCACTATCAAAACAGTTTATTAATAAAAAATAAAATTATAATATAAAAATGGATAATAAATTTTCAAAAAATATCAAAATTTAAGCAATATTATATAAAAACAAACACGTTTAAAAAATGGTTGTAATTCAATTTAAAAAATCAATTATTAATCTTTAATAATTACCTACTAATAACTTTTTTTTAAAAACTTATGCTCAACCAGAAATAAGTTCACAATTTTAAATCAATATGTAACTATGTTTATGAACGTGAGGAAAAAACGGTGGTGGTTAAACATGACAAAAACTGACGAACAATAATATTACTATGTGCCAATGTAAATACAGTTTGTATAATCGTTCAAATAATTTATTGGTTATTTAACCAATGTATTACATTGTTAAGTTCGAGAATTAGATTTTTTAATTATTATAAATTAAAAGAGAACCAGTCGAGTGGTGTTTTTTAGTGTTTCATGTGTTGCAATGAAACGTAAAAAACCCGTTATGCGTTACTACTTCTAAATTTGTTGTTTCAAATAGACGACTTGCGATTTTGAGATATGTATAAGTAAAGAAAAACAGAAACGGTCAAAAAAGTAGTTTTACGCGACTTGAATGGAAAAAATATGTCAATATAAACTTTAGGTTTAGGCCTAAATATGTCAGTTGATAATGAAGTTTAGTACCCTTTTAGCACAGATTCAAAATTTAAAGCATTGTTAAGTAAAAAAATATTAAATTAAAATGAAGTTAGGTAAATAAATAAAAGTTTTGCATTGTATCTGGCTGGCCCCGCTAAAACGCACTTTTTGTTAATTTCGGGGTTTTTTTACAAAATATACTAAAATTAGTTAACTTTAGCCATTAAAAAATTGAATTTGTGTTCGAAATTGAATAATTTGATAAATATTTGTTAAAATAAGGTATTTAATTCTTAATAACCGTTTCTGCTAAAAATTTCAAATTCTTTTATTGTTGAACAGTTATTACAAACATCGAGGCCAGCTAGGTTTGATTTGCCTATAGATATTTATATAACTTATATTAACAAAAAAGATAAAACGTTAATACATATTTAAAAAACAGCTAAATATTTCAAAAGTCAGTAGTGTCATTCTCGTGCGCGACATTCGTGAAAGGTAATACCCAAAGATCGTTTAAAACTTGAAATATAAGCTGAAATTTGCCAACACAAGTAGTGAATCACCGATATAAACACATGTTTCTAACTCGTTTTTTAATGTTGAAACGCATAGTCTTTGTTCTTTTACAACATTTTTAAAATATTCATCATAACATTTATTAATATTTTGCGTGTGGGCCGTAAGTTATGTATCAAGCAAGGTTCCTTTTTTTCCGTGCTCACCGCTGTTTGCCAGATTTTTAAAAAGTTGTTATAAATTTAAATAGCAAAATATGAAGCAAAACTTTGAAACAGAAAGTGTTTTTGTGAAACTTAATACAAATTAAGACTGTATTTTGTACAATTATAACAAAACCAAAACTATTTGAAACTGAAATTTAGAAAAACTCTTGATATTATTTTTTTTCATTAAATAATAAGAAATATAACTTACCGCTTCAAGAATGCTGACATTCTGCATATCATTGTTTAGAAAAAATATAGTCATCAGTGTTTTTTAAGTTTATTTAATATATAAAAATTACAGAATAATTGTTCAAGGTTACTTGATTGAAAAAGCAGCAAACAAGTTCAACAACTAATTCCCATCAAAACTTATATTCAATTACCAAAATTTTGCGTGGGTTACAGTTTAGATGTGATGATTTAAAGACAGACAGAGCGATCGGATTTCAAGACTTTTCAAGTTCAAAATTACTCGAAAGGACAAGTTATACAGGGGCGTGGTGGAGGAAAAAAACTCGGCGACCAAAATGATTTAAAATTTCTAACAAAAATAATCACCTTGTCTGCTATAGGTCCAGTACTCTTATCTAGATCTAAATCTTTGTGAATGAACTCCTGAGTCGCTCCAAACACGGTAAGTAAACCCATTAGTTTACTTGTTAATTTATCTTCTCTGATCTTCCTCCCACACAATAGACTATCTATAAGACTCCTTCTAAAATACATTTTAAGATATCATAACTAGAAGCATTATATATATTTTATTAATTTTAAAAATCAGAACTTATTGTTCAAACAGAAAATTCAATTGTCACAAATGGCGCTACAAAAATATTTTTGAATCAATTTTTAGCCTAAAAAAAAATTCTTACAAGCGAAATCGTGGCGGGGTCACAGTAAAACTTTAGTAAGTCTCTTTTTAGTCTTTAAAAATATGCCAGATTTTAAAATGAGATGAAAATTTAATGAAAATTTTCTAAAAAAACGAAAACAATCAAGTGACTGTAGCTAATAATAACAAAATAATTCTGGAAGCTTCAAGTAATTTTAGGAGTGGATCAGTAAAAAAGAAGCATCATTTAATAATGCCAAAAACTTTTAAATTATTCGAAATTTCCAAAGAAATCAGTGAAAACTCTCGTGATTATTGAAAACATAGCCTTATTAATACTAAACTTTATAGAAAGTTATAGGAAGAATCAGATTGGCACTCAAAGCTCAAAAATTACCAAATCTCGGATTTCACTTTAATAAAATTGTCAGGTGAATATTAGAATCAAATTATTCAAGAGCTTATTAAAGTTTATGTCCTTAATAATGTTTTATCAAAAGTATGCTTAGTTTTGGATGAAATGCCAGTATGTTGCGAGATATTATTAAAATCTTGGACTTGAAATTTTTTCTAAGCTTTTGAAACAAAAAAACGCAGAAAAAACTTTTTTACTGTAAGATTGAAAAATTTTGGCTTTAATGCACTATGTCTCGTTAATTATTATGTCTCATTAATTATTATTAATTATTATAATTATTGTATGACCCACGTTTTAAAATTTGGCGTTTAAAATTTTTACTGTTGTTGCAAACGCAGATTTGCGAAAAAATTTTTAATTTAATTCGACAAGGTTTTGACGCAAAAATCGAGATTTTTCACTTTTTTTGTCAATGGTTACCAATATTGGAATTCCACCTCTGCAACTAACTTAAATAAAATTTAGCTTAAAAAGGAGAGTGTTTTCTATAATCGCAATGGTATAAGCTTATAATCAAGCAGAAACATTTTTAAAGTTTTCCATTTTAATATTAAATTGTCCAAAAGAGGACAATGTTTTTATATCTAAAGATTAACCAATGCGTCGGAAATATGATCTGCAAGAAAATAATGTGAAAATGATGATGAAAAAACATTTAACCGCCTAAATTTTTGTAAAAAATTCGATTATTATGTTAATTATTAACAGTTAAGATAGGAGTTTTAGCCACACCCTGATACAATATTTGTATAATTTTACACTTTTGTTTTCGATATATGCACATGAAAAAATTCATTGAGCATAAGTTTGATTACAAACTTTAGAAAAACTAACATATCAATGTTACATGTGCAGTTCCATTTGCGTCCAATTCTATGTTACAAGATAATTCAAAATTGGCGAATTTGAATTCAAATTTGGGAAATATAGAGTCAACCACATAGCTAAAAGCAAAAAAAAACCTGAATATTAAAATGTACTATTAGGTAATTTTTTTGATTTAGCTGAAATTTTAGAGGATTTAAATTATTATCAATCAGATGACAGATTCATGCAAATTTCATTCACTCAAACAATTTTCACTATAATATTCTTATCTTGATGTACTTGGGGGAACATCGATCTTTTTTTATTCTTTACTAACTGTCCTAAACACACCCAATCTGCGCCAAAAGTACAATATGATCTGCCTTGTTTCTTTATCTATGATCTATTTGCCTCCTACACAACGCTTTCTCACAATAATAACCATGGGCATTATTATTGGAACACACACAGCAGGGGTGAATGGTTGCGGATCATTGATATACTACACACCGCCAGTTAACTCCATGGGAACAAAAAAAGGCGCGACAAGCCCTCAAATCGCTGGGGCGACAAAAAGACAGTTAGTTTAGTTAGTAGTTACCAGTCGGTATATAAAACCGCTTTTTTTTCACAGCCACAAACACACAAGATAATGAGTGAATGGGGCGTTTGTACTCCCGAATCGCCCTGAGGCAACCTCAAGTCCAAAAAAAGTGCGGGACAAAAGCGTTGTGTAGGAGGCAAATAGATCATAGATAAAGAAACAAGGCAGATCATATTGTACTTTTGGCGCAGATTGGGTGTGTTTAGGACAGTTAGTAAAGAATGAGAGAGAGAGAGAGAGAGAGAGAGAGAGACCTGATGGCAGAACGAGTCAATGAAAAGAATCCTTGTTTTGAGATATGGCCATTTTAAACTTTCAAATGGTCAGAAAAAAATACCGTCTTTTGTTGCAGTATTTGATACAAAAATATCTTTTAACACTCTAGGTAAGCTACGTTTTTATGTATTTATCCCAAATCAAACATGCACTGTGGCTGATAAAAATTAAATTTTTTGTTGCGACTCTTTTTGTCAAAAGCAGCATTTTATTATTTATTCAGAGTCAGAATGAGTCAAATATACAGTGACTTGTTGTGTCACTTTAGGTATAATAGAGTCAATACCTGATTGACTCCGTATGGTTTGTTAGTAACAAGGTTTAAAAATCTTAGAAAACGAACTTTAACTCATATTTTGTTACAAAAGGCTTTTTATTAAGTTTTTGTAGCAATCATTAGTTATTATAGTAAGTTCCACATACAATTTAGTTACCAGTTCTATATTTAATAACTTTTATGTCGTTTTTACTATTGGGTTATTTGAGAGCTTTTTTATTAAAAAATTAGTTGCCCAAGGTACTGTTACTCGTTTGGTTTTGGTTAAGTTACTTCTCATTAATAATTTAATTTGATTTTGATTTTGCTAAGGCCTTGGTGGTTCCATTATTGATCAGGCTTGCCTTTGCCTATTATGGTAAGCAGTGGCTTTCCCAGGATTTCATATCGGGGGGGGCGGTCTGGGGGGGAACTACTAACCTTGAAGGAGGGTATGGGGGGCGGCAGCCCCGCAGAAAGGGGGGTCTGGGGGCGAGAACCCGCCATCGGGGTCAAGAGGCAGAGCCCTTTGTCAGGGGGGTCCGGGGGGGGCAGAATGCCCCTCCCCCGGGGAGAAAATTTTTAATTTAAGACACTAAAATACACTAGAAATTTTAATTCCAGATGATAATTAAAACAAAATTTAAGTTTTTTTTATTCCTATCCATTTAAAACATGTGTTTAAAACGTTAATAAAAGGTTAATAGTGTTTATAGTAGTTTTATTTAACATGTATGCCTTAACTATTGAGCGGCAAAATCGATTGAAATGGAAAAACTGAGATAAATTGTCAATTTAAACTACCCACGAAGCGGGGAAAATTTGGTTTTTTGACTATTAATATGCTTTTGGAAGGCATCAGGAAAGTTTCTGTATTAATATTTAAGAAAAAAAATTTTCTCTCCCAAAATTCAAAAAACGTAAGGGTCTCCCCTTACGAAAAAATCCGACTTCGCGGTTTTTGGGGGGGGCGGCGGCCGCCCCCCCCCGCCCCCCCCCTGGGCACCCCACTGCTAGTAGTTATTGAAACTATATGGATATAATAAATTTTTACAAACGAACTATCGCGCTATTATTTTATAGATAATTTTGATCGTGCTGAGGTTAACTGACAGTGAGTGTAATAATTTAAAAATTCTTTTAATCTTCGTTACTATATCACAAGATTTAGAATCGTTATAATCGTTATCACTCGTAATCGTGACTTTTTTATTTTTTAATCAATAAATAAATTACTGATGGGCAGTTTCGGTTCCGGATGTTTCGGGCAAAATTTAGAATTCCGGTTCCTGATCCAAATTTTTGGAAAATCTCCATTCCGGTCCCGGTGTTCCGAGGGTTTGGCAGTCTAATAGGCAGGTCCGGGTTCCGAATGTTCCGGGAAAAATTTGGGATTCCGGTTCCTGATCCAAATTTTTGGAAAATCTCCATTCCGGTTCCGGTGTTCCGAAGGTTTCGCAGTCTAATAGGCAGTTCCAGTTCCGGATTCGAATGTTCCGGGCAAAATTTGGAATTCCGGTTCCTGATCCAAATTTTTGGAAAAATCTCAATTCCGGTTCCGGTGTTCCGAGGGTTTCGCAGTCTAATAGGCAGTTCCAGTTCCGGATTCCCAATGTTCCGGGCAAAATTTGGAATTCCGGTTCCTGATCCAAATTTTTGGAAAATCTCAATTCCGGTTCTGGTGTTATGAGGGTTTCGCAGTCTAATAGGCAGTTCCGGTTCCGGGTTCCGAATGCTCCGGGCAAAATTTGTAATACCGGTTCCTGATCCAAATTTTTAAAAAATCTCAGTTCCGGTGTTCCAACGGTTTCGCAGTCTAATAGGTAGTTCCGGGTTCCGAATGTTCTGGGCAAAATTTGGAATTCCGGTTCCTGATCCAAATTTTTGAAAAATCTCAATTCCGGTTCCGGTGTTCCGAGGGTTTCGCAGTCTAATAGGCAGTTCCGGTTCCGGGTTCCGAATTCTCCGGGCAAAATTTGTAATACCGGTTCCTGTTCCGCCCATCACTAATAAATATTAAGAGCATCCTTTTGAGTCAGAGATATGTTGATTTTATAGTAATTGTGACTTTTTGTGTCATAGTAACGTTGTAAAATGTAGATTTATATCCAAAATAACTCCGAATGTGGATGCGGCTGCGGTGCACTCGTAACCAGGGGGAAAGGAGGGTTATACCCCCAAAAATCCCGACTATAGCCGACACCCTCCCCTAAAATTTGGGGGTACCCCGGACAGCCCCCTAAAATTTGGGGGATCCCAGTGCTAAAAATGGGGTATTTGAGGTATACCCCAAAAAAAATTTTAAGACACCCCCCCAAATTTCGGGGGTTGGGTATACCCCCCCCCCACAAAATCCGGGAGGCTGCCCACCTTTACTCGTAACTGTAATTTTTTTTATCTTTTAGTACATAAATATTTATAAACATTATGAGTTAGAAGAGTAACGTTGATTTTATAGTAATTGCGATTCTTTGCGTCATAATTTAGATTTATATCCAACATAACGTTGAATGTGGATGCGGCTGAGAGTGTTCACTCCATTTCCTTCGTGAGTGAGGCCCAGATCTCCGTCCTGCACCGGCTCCTCTGGTCATATCAGGACGAACTGGCCCAGTACTTCGCCGCTTTTCCCAACTACGCCACTCTGAACCGGCGACTGGCCACCCTCCTGGCTCAGATCGGACCCCCGCAAAACAAACCGCCCCAGCTCACGGCTCCGTAAGTGGTAGTGATGGGCATTTCCGGGTTCCGGATGTTCCGGGCAAAATTTGGAATTCCGGTTCCTGTTCCGGATTTTTGGAAAATCTCAGTTTTGGTGTCTGTTCCAGATTTTTGGAAAATCTCAATTCAGTTCCGGTTCCGATGTTCTGGGGGTTTCGCAGTGTGATAGGCAGTTCCGGTTGTTCCGGGCAAAATTTGAATATCCGGTTCCGGTTCCGGATTTTTGAAAAATCTCAATTCTGGTTCCGGTCTTCCGGGGGTTCCGTATCCGGGGGTTCCGTAGTTCCGCCCATCACTGGAATTTACTACTTATTCAGTTTTGTTTTTCTTTTTTTGTGTTTTAGTACTACTGCAACCCCTCCTCCTGCTCCCCAATTTCAATTTCTGATGTTGGAATGATCCGAGTAACCCTAAAGGGATGTCGGGAATTTCGAAATTTTTGTGATGGGTTTATAAATCACACCCTTTAGTTTACAAATTTGTTCGACGCCTGGCTCAGATCGGACCCCCCGCGTAACAAACCTCCGCAAATCACAACTTCTTTAGTAGTGTACTTCCGTTTGTAAAATTTACTCACTCAGAATTTTTTATATAAGACAGCTTCTTTCCCATATAAGAAGTAGGTACAAAAGCCCTCATATCCTTTCCTCTACACACCTCGAAAAGTAGCAGTAGTTAATGAAGTAAATTGTACAAGGATTTTTCGTAAACACAAATAATGATTGTGTTTTCATTCAACAAAAGTAAACAAAAAATTTTTTTGTGTAGGTGGAGCGGTCTGGATTTGACTAATAAACGGTTCGAAGATATAATGGCGCAATACAACATGACAGAGAGAGAAGAGTACAAAAATATCCAGTCCTTGAATATTTTCTATCAAGGTGGTCACAGTCGAAGGGGGAACCCCGTGTACTACTACATAGCCAGAAGATACAAGTAAAAAATGATCAATTATTGATTTCAAATAATAAATTTAAAAGTGAAAACGGTATTTTATTTACTTTAAGCCGAATATGCAAGGCCGAACAAGCAGCACTAATGGCATAACCAAACAATACGCATATTATGCATTATGCATAACAACAGTATCAATCATAGGTGGGCAGCCTCCCGGATTTAAGGGGGGTTTTTACCCAACCCCCGAAATTTGGGGGGGGGTTCCCAAAAACATTTTTGGGGTATAGCTCAAATACCCCATTTTTAGCGTTTTAGTACTGGGACCCCCCCCCCCAATTTTAGGGGGGTGTCCGGGGTACGCCCAAATTTTCGGGGGGGGGGGGGTGTCGGCTATAATCGGGATTTTTGGGGGGTATAACCCTCCCAACCCCCCTCCCTGCTGCCCACCTATGGTATCAATATGATAATATACATTTTCGTGCTACTGCCGGGACTTGATCTTGTCTTGCATCCTTCAGTACGTCAGACAAAGGGTCTCTCACTGCGCTAAGTCCCCGATTGTTTTTATTGTTTTTGTCATAGTGATCGTCGCATAAATAAATATTGTTTTGTATAGTTTTAATTGAGAGCTACGCTAGCTTAAAGCTATAAGCACACTGACGTTTTTTATGAATTCCCTACGTCGTTTGTTAAATAAAATTTTAAGATTTCAGTTTGGTCACCATAACATTTGTTAGTCAATTTTCACTTTAAAAATGCATATTTTTTCACCAAAATATAATTAATTTTTGAAATTAATTAAAATCCGAATATAAAATGTTGACTTTTTTGAATAAATTTAACGTTGGCAAAGTCTTGCGAGTGTTTATTCAGCATTCAAAATGCTGAAAGTGAAAGTTATTTTTTTTTAAATGTTAAATAATATTATACATAATTTTTTTTAATATAATAATGTTATAGGTTGGGAGAAGTGGACGGAGACGCATTAGTGTATCATGTTTTTATGAGTCTAAAAGCGCATCAAGTGAAAAACTGCCCATTCGAGCTGGTTGTGGATCTTACTCATACTGGAACCGAAAATAGATTTAGAGTAAAATCTTGAAATATGATGTTTTGAGAAATTTAAAATTCAGAATGTGTATAATGTAAATTATCTTACTAACAATAAAGAGCAACTTCTTGCCTTTTGTGGTTTTAATATTAAGTGACTCCTCAACAAAAAATACTGTTAAAGTAATTTATGAGGTTTTTTTTATATGTATTGTTTGTTTCTTCTTGACATTGACCTACTTATATACAACTGAAGATAATATCCGGCGGCCCACGGCCGCCGGAATAATAGTTTCCCCACAGGCTTCGTTACTGCAAAATTTTATTAAAATCCGTTTATATTCATATACAAAATCACGGTTGTGAAAAATATTTTACAGAAAGTAAGCCTAGGTAGCCAAAAGCTTAAAGTTTAAATTTGATTTAATTTTGACAAGAAATAAATAATTAGGACTATTTTCCCAAAAATAGCCGGCGACGGTGTTAAGTAATTTTATGTGGTAATTTTTTAATTCCACCACTTATATTTCTCCTGTTTGAAACTAAAGTAACTTTATAAAACTTTGTTGATAAGTCTAAAAGGACTAGCATAGTTTATTGAACTTAACTCGCTTTCAATTTAAAATTTTGTAAAATATGTAAACCTTTTGTTATTGAAATATAAATGCTTTAAATTTTATTTTAGTCCACATAATTTTTATAAAAACTTTAGGTTTAGTAAAATACAAAAACCTTTCTTTTTTTCAAGTAACATGATTTTTTTGTGATGACCAAACTTGTTTTTTAAGCTCAGAACTGTCAATATATGGAATTTGAAGCGAAGTTTATACGATTAAAATAATCAATTTCTAGCTTATACATGTAGATTAGTTTTATTTTAAAGCTAACATAAGAAAATTAGTTTTATAAAAAAGAAAGTTTTATATAAAAGAAAATTATGAACATTTAACACAAAAATATAAACCAAAATAACACATTGAAATTAAAAACGCAAGTATAAATGTCTCCAAAAATTTTATTTTGTGTTCAACGGGTATTTGCGTATTTTTGTATAAATTTCACTGCGTATTTGATTGTTTGTCGTCATGAATGGCTGTTTTTTTGATTCAACATTTTTTTAGAGATTTGTTGTTAAATGAAACCATACGGTGGCTATCCCTACGTAAAGCTTATAAAACTATTAAATTTCAACTGAAATTTTAGATAGCACAATTTTGTATCAATTTCACTATATTTTGTTTTTATCCGTGAAAGAATGTTTGTATTTGATAAAACGTAATCTACTATTTAATAAAACAAAACGCACCGAGATTAAATAAGGAATGATTATTAGTAAAGCCATATTGTTAATAAGTAAAATTGTTAAATAACTAGTAAAAAGAGACATTTTGAAATAATATAAAGCAAAAATTATAAATGCGAAAATGTGGGCGGAAGATTCTGATGTACTGAGTTGGGTGATAAGTTGGGCTGGAATGATGTTGACATCATAGATTCGCTGTGGACCCCGCTGTGAGAAGTTTCCGGAGTTATTGCTGCTTTCAGTTTCTGTAAAAATTAATATTTTGAAAAGGTGGGTTAACTGACTTAAATTCAGCCAGCCTTAATTTTCCACCACCGGCTGTTATTTTTGCCCTGTGCAAAAATATGTAAAGAACTGCGTATGTTTACATAAATTATCCTGCGCTCATCTTAATGTAAATTTAGTTAATTAACATAATTTGCCTGTGGAAAGCACAATAGTCAGTGGCCGAAATCAAAACTGACCGAATTTAGATCAGGTACCCTAATGTAAACAGTTCAGTACAACACAAAGTAATATAAAAATAACGACAGCTACATTGTATTACGGAATTATTTTCAGAGTGTTTAGACGTGGAAGTTTACAGTATAATAAAAATACGCATAAAAAATGTTTCAAGTTTTTTATGTTATTGAAAAACAAAAAAAGTTATTTGTCATATTTTTTATAAAAGTTTTAAGAAGACTTTTTGTTCGATCCCATTACAGTTTAAAAAAATTAAGAAAGTACCTGACTTAAAAGATCTCATAACTTTCTACGTGAAAGCTGTCATGTTTGGCAATGAGTTATCACTTTAATCAAAGTTATAATTTTTGTTGTAAAGTGTGCTGAACGCATGGAAGGTAAAAGCATTCAGCACATACTACAACAAATTATGACTTTCAAGGCAACCCAAAAAAATTTCGAGATAATCAAAAATGTGACGTTTTTTTTATTTAAAAATTTTTTACCGTTTAAAAAACCCCAAATTAACTTTTTCAGACAATTCTAGCAGAGAAATCGTACTTAATTTTATGCTTATTATCGTACTTTATCCCGTATGATTTAATATATTGGTCAATTATAGACGCGCAATGAAATAATACAAACTTCATTTAAACTTTAATAGAAAATGATTTAATTTTTCAACTTTCTTAATATTTACCGCTTATTATAGGTACCTTGAAACACCTGAACTTTTATTGAAACACCAGTAGCCGCACTCATAAAGCGCGATTAACCAGAGAATAAACCAACGATATTGATTGGCTTTTGTATTGGCTCACATAATATAATATAAATTGATAAAAGGCTCAATTCCTTTATATAATAATTAATAATGTACAATAAACTTAAAACATAATCAAACATACAGAGGAATTAAATTTTTATCAATTTAAATTAATAATGTGAACCATTGGAAAATCGAAATTAAAATTTGTCTTTTTTAATTTTATTTTTTTATTTCGAAATTAAAAATAAACAATATCATGTATTTAATATTTTTTTCAAATATTCTTAAAATGTGACAATTATTTATATAAAAATACTTTAGTTAAAACAGTATGTAAACTTTTCAAGTCATAAGTCCAATGACAAAAAGTCCAAAAACCGCTGTTAAAGTCAGTTTTTCTCAGCTTTTTAATCCGATTCTCTCCTTGTCCATAAAAAAAAACACGTCCATACTTATTAATCTTTGGCTAATCCTTGGTTAATCGCGCTTTATGAGTGCGGCTACAGGAATTATTACTTTGTTTTGTTTTAATTATTTAATTGTTTTAATTTTTACAGTGGTAATTATACTTTATTAAAAAAAACTACTAAAACATTTTTGCAATTGTATAATTTTTGTTTTCTCTGTTTAAACTTAAAAATAAATTTGTGATCTGTTGTATCGTTGGTCCAAGGATCTATTAACATTGACTTGATATTAATATTAAAGTATTTATTAGAAAAAACGGAAAATTTGCCCTATTAAAAGTCAATTCTGCGAAAAAAACGGAGACGTAATATACAGTCCGCGTTTTAGCCGCAATGACAATCTCAAAAAGTTAAATGAAATTTTTCTAAACCTCTTACTGTTTTTTTTTCTCTTAAAAATAGCAAGACCAGATATAAAAACAAAACCGTGCATTTTCGTCTGTTGGTCAATTTATGCGTAAAATTCACTTATCAATTTGATAATTTTAATTTTTATATATGAAACATGAAAAAATGCTTACAAAATTTATATATAAATAATATTTTCAGTATTTACCTCTACAAATGTTCCTTTCTGCTGTACAAAAATGTATATTGCTACTACCGGTATCCATATAATGGATGAAAAACGAAGGATCCAACCTACAGCTACACTCCATTGAGGATATTTATATGGGCCCAGGGTTAAAGGTGCTAGTTCAAGGGTTGAAAATATAAAAACAACCTAAAATAAAAAAAAGCAACTGTGGTTAACACAATATCAAGAATATATATAAAAAAGGGAATATCCGGCTGTACACTAAATTTTTAACACAAATTTTGCTAGAAAAGTCGCACATGCGCGACTCTGTACAAGTTTTTTTTAAAAAAACCGCTGTTTTCTGATAGTTCCTTGCGTTTTTTAACACGGTTTAAGATTTTTGCTGCAAAAACTGCTGCACACAATAACTGCTTTATTCGTAATGCGATTATTTTTTGCACTGGAGCGAAGCAGGCGGCACAAAAAACAAATTGAGCAGAAGTTTTCCTATATTTAAATGTTTAAAAGTCGTTTATTTGCGTTAAGATGTCATAAATTTTTGATTCTAATGAAAAACAAACTGATTTTCTAGTGTTTTAAAACTACAAAGTTATTGACCCCATTGAAAATGACTATCAACATTTTTTTGTTGTGCAGCCAGCTTCGCAGTGCAATAATAATCGCAGTGAAAAAAACTGTATTAAGTGTAAAACAATATTATAAAGACTGTGGTAAAAATTGCTTTACAAGGAAAATATCCTTGCTAAAAAAATCCTACAAATTCGTGCATGTGCAACATTTTTAACAAATTTTCATGCGTTATATATTTTTAATACTTTTAAGAAAAGATAATTTATCATATCAACTTACCACGATAAACACAGGTGTTACAACAAACCAGCAAAGCTTCCAAAACCAACCTGGAGAAAAACCCAGCATTTCTTTTACATCTTCACTAAATCTGCGGACCCCTAAAGTAAATATCAACGTATTGATAAGGTTAATAGCAAGAATGCAAGCAATAATTCTATAGCAAACTAATTAATAAACTGACACCGTCAAACTGTGTGTGTGTGTGTATGCATTGCATATCCTGTATCTTTAAGATAGGTGTTGTTTTATGTTGCGCGCGCGCGCGTGTGTGTGTGTGTGTGTGCATGCGTACCTGCTTGCGTGCGTGCGTGCTTGCGTGCGTGCTTGCGTACGTGCGTGCTTGCGTGCATGCTTGCGTGCGTGCGTGCGTGCGTGTGTGTGCGTGCGTGTGTTTACGTGTGTGTGTTTTGTGTGTGTTTGTGTGTGTGTGTATGCGCGTGCGTCCGTGCCTGCTTGCGTGCGTGCGTTCATGCGCGCGCGTGTGTGTGTATTTGTGTGTGTGTGCATGCTTACCTGCTTGCGTGCGTGCGTGCTTGCGTGCGTGCGTGCTTGCGTGCGTGCGTGCTTGCGTGCGTGCGTGCTTGCGTGCGTGCATGCTTGCGTGCGTGCGTGCGTGTGTGTGCGTGCGCATGTGTTGTGTCTGTGTGTGTGCGTGTGTGTACGTGTGTGTATGTGCGTGTGTGTGTGTGTCTGCTAACAAAAGGTAAACAAATTCATACCATAAAACCAACACACTCCAATAGCTTCAAAAATTACAATAAGCAGAATAGAATATGAAACACCGTATTGATCTAGATATTCTACAAGATATGCTCCACCCTAAATGTATATAAATAGGATAACCACAATAAAAGAGTTTTTAAAATAAAATGGTTTCATACATTTAGTTAAACAATTTCGACATTACTTTATAAGACTAATGTTCATTTTAAAACCGTAGATAGCGAGAAATTTGTGCAGAAGTTTAACCAATTGTGTTCATAATCATCTGCACGATTGCGTACTTTGATTGCCAGCATATAACGGAATAATTGTGAAAGCATTTTCTAGATTGTATACAAAATGAAAGAATTTTTCAAATATGTTTTATCATGGGTTTTTTTAATGATTCTATTGTTATTGCCATATTTTTATTAATGTTATATATAGCGTGTTTTTTGTAACTTTTTGCATATGACTAACATCGTTTGATTTAAGAGAATTTAGAACTGGAACCTGCAGTCAAAAATTGGGAACTTTATTTTGAAGTTTGAAAGTGGGTAATTTGGAACCGAATATTGATTTCGCTGATCCTATATCTAAAGCACACACACAAACACACACACACACACACACACACACACACACACACACACACACACACACACACACACACACACACACACACACACACACACACACACACACACACACACACACACACACACACACATACACACACACAGACACACACACACACACACAAACACACGCACGCACGTACGCACGCACGCACGCACGCACGCACGCACGCACGCACGCACGCACGCACGCACGCACGCACGCACGCACGCACGCACGCACGCACGCACGCACGCACGCACATACGCACGCACACGCACACACACACGCACGCACAGACGCACGCACGCACACACAAACACACACACACTCACGCGCGCACGCACGGACGGACACACGCACGCACGCACGCAAGGAAGCACACACACACACACACACACACACACACACACACACACACACACACACACACACACACACACACACACACACACACACACACACACACACACACACACACACACACACACACACACACACACACACACACACGCACACGCACAAAACCGAACGCCGGAAGTTAACGATTAAACGTACAAAACTTACATAAGTGGTTGTAGCTAAACTGCCAATATAGCAGTAGATAATAAGGCCTAAAACAAACAGTTCTCTTCTTCTTCCAAAAGCATTTGGAAATTCGTCACAAAAACCGGTTATGAAAGCTTCAAGTCCTCCAAACTAAAATATAATCATATCAAAAACTGTTTTAAATTGCTAAAATTCAAGGTGTTCCAATGGTTTAAATTAAGGGTATTCCAATTTAAATCACTGATATGTGGCGTTTTTAGAACGGTTAGTGTTTGTGTATTTTTTGTTTTTTACGAAATGAAAGTAAATTTTAAAAAAAAACTATAATTAAATTTGAAATAATGAGGTCAATATTAAAAAGCTGGGCTACAAACCACATCATTTTTGACTCGAAAACGTATTAATACTCAAAAGTTTGTGTTAATTATGCAAAAATAGTTGATTATTTTTTTAATCGTTACTGTGCTATCGATTCCAAGAGTTATAAGCATAAAGAAAAATAAGACAGCCCAGAATGGAGACCAGGACATGGTTGCAATTGCTGAAGGGTAGACTTCAAATATTAAACCAGGACCTGAAACATGTTTGTTTTTTATTCGGTAGGAAATAAAACCATATAAATAAACATAATTATGGTATAATTATTTCTTTTAAAATCAACCAAATATAAAAAGTTAAAAATATGAATAATAATGTTAACATAGCGACATTACCGAATTCTGACTTCATTAGAAGAGATGGTAGTCTAACGATAGTCATCAAATTAAAATTAGTTTTTTGATTTTGTTTTTATGCATATAGTTATTATTCAAATACTAAAAAAGTACAATAGTTTAGCTAAAAATAAAGTTGAAATTATTTTTAATTTTATTACCTTTCAACTTATTGTTTGTTTGCATAAATTATGATTTTTTGTGTTTTTGTTGTCATAAGATTGGAGACTAAAAAAAAGTCAATTTGCAGTTTGTATTCAGAAAAAGATGAAAGTTGAAGTTGATACAAATATTGCAAAACTAAAAAAGTATCATATACTTTTATTTAAAAAATTATGGACTTACTATAAAAAAAAGATAAAACAATATTTTAAATTTTGGTTTTCTTTTAAAACATAATTTCAATTAACATATGTACAATTGTAAAATATTAAATATATATTTTAAAATATTATATTTACCTCCTTCACCCGCAACGTTTTTTACATCTTTTCCCAAAATTTCTGCCATATAACCCAAAGTGGAAAACAGCACAAACCCAGATAGAAAACTAGTAAAAATATTCACGATGCTAGTAACCACTGCATCCCTAAATACAAAAACAAAACACCTAAACTAAAAGGCTGTCTGGAAGCGTCAAGTCCAACAAGCAAAGGTTTTTGCATAAAAATCTGTAAACAGATATCAATTTGAAATCATTAATTTTTTATTTTTTTACTTTTTCTTAAATAGATTTGTCGATTTGTTAATTACTTTTGTAATAATATTTATTTTATTTTTTCATTAGCAACAATTATAAAAATAATTCAATAATCGAGAATGAATCGCGGTTATTTAAAAAAAAATCAGAATTAGAAATAGTTAATATAAATCTAAATCAAAATTAAACAAACATAACTTAATATTTGAATTTTTAGAGGACTATTTTTCAGTTTCAGTAATGTTTTATTTTAGCCATTCCCAAAAACGTTTAGGGTTGCCTTGAGATTTATAAATCAACGAGGTGATGCTCTAGCAGACATGGTGTAACGACAAATTTTTTTTTAATTTTTACAACACGTTGATTTTAACGTTTCGATTATAGAACACATCATCAGGGATTTTACCCACTTATGTTAAAATCCTTGATGGTGATTTATTAAAACGTTGGAATACACGTGTTTTAAAAATTAAAAAAAATTGCCGTTACATAATGTCTGAAGCAAACACCTCTTTAATTTTAGCCATTCCAGATATAATTATAAATGGACTGCTTGGTGGTTCTTTAAAAATAAAAATTGCTCATTTATGGACCCAAATTAATTCAAATTTCAAAGTTTTTTTATAAATTTAGGCCGTTTGAAACATGCAACGTTGTTTAAAATAAAGTTTTGAAGGGTTTTTTGGTAAAAAACTTTCGTTTTTTGATTTGACGCTAACTGATGGCATTTGGGTTTAATTAAAAACTTGTATAATTTTTTTTAAGATGCTAATATTAAATATCCCTTTTATTTTTTTCAAGAATTTACAATCACGTATTGATAAAAATTAAAACATTTAAAAACTATTTCATTAAACTTTCAAAAAATGAATAAAACAAATTTACCGGTAACAGTTATTATTGAAATCATTGTAACTGGAAAGAGCCAGTAAAACACCAAAACCTGGACCAAGCGAAAAAAATATTTGTGTTGCTGCTTGACTCCATACCTATAAAATAAATGACAAAACTGATTCGTCAAATCTTTACTTTAAACTAAACATGGCACACGGTCTTTGGACCCACCAGAAGAGAACTTGGAGTAGCCTGAAAATTTTGGGAACTTGGTTGCTGTGGGTTAATTTTAAGTTTTTTCTTAGGCTTAAGGCAACGTGGACGGACGTCCTTTGGCTTTGTCCAAGGACAAGTCCAAGGAAAAGTCCTTTGCCTTCTGTCCAAGGACAAAGTCGCGTCTCCTTTGCACTTCGTACTTTATGTTCATACTTATGTTTAAAGAAGAATGATTCATACTTCTAGTCCTTTGGACTTTCCCTTTGGATCTTGTGCCTTTGGATTTTGTTCAAATTCTGGTGCGTTATACTTTGTAAGGACAAAGTCACAGTTTGCTTGTCCAAAACGTTTTGTTAGTATGAATGCCTTTGGGCTGTTCTTTATGTCTTTGTTTATACTTCCTTTGGATTTTGTTCAAAGGACAAACACAGCTTCAAAACGTCCTTTGGACTGTTCCCTTTGGAATTTGTCCTTTGGACTTTTTCCTTTGGACAATGTATTCATACTTTTTTGTCCTTTGGACTTTCCTTTTGAACTTTGTCTTTTGGACTTTGTCCAAAGGACAAATAGGGTAGTGCATTTAATTTCGGCACTTTTCCCAATTGGGCATTTTTGATTTTGGACTATATCTTTGGTAATCCTAGACGGAATACGACGTTTGATAGCTCAAATGAGAGCTAATTATATGTAGATGACTGTCGTGAGCTTTTTATTTGTTATGTTATGATATTTTCATGTGAAATTGTGTGATTTATAAAAAACAAAATTATTACTCGTTTTTAGAACATGGGCATTTCATGATTACGCAATAAATTGGTTTAAAAATTAAACTGTCCTGGTAAAATTTAGTCTATTTTCCGAATTTTTAGTCCCCGTGGTTCTACGTTGCGTCTGTGGTGAGCAATCGTTATAAAATAAAATAGTGTAATTTCGCCACTCATATGCTGTAGGTAAAAACGCATTGAATTAAGTGTTCGGGTGTTAAATTGTAGTTGTAAATAGTTAAAAAACAACGTTGAAATGTGTAGGAAATCATAGCACTTAATTTAACCCCCCATTAAGAGGGTCCTTTTAAAAAGTGCCGAAATTAAATGCACTTTTTTCCCAAATTTTGCTCATTTTGATACCATTTGGCATTTTAGCTGTAACTTTTTGCCAGTTACACGTTGAACAACAAGTAGAAGCTTAAATTAAAGAAAACTGTATGGAGATAATGATAGGTTTTTAAATCTTTGAAAATGTTGATTTTTTGTCTGAGAAAATATCATTGTTTGTAAAGTGCCGAAATTAAATGCAAATATTTAATTTCGACAAATTTCCATTTTTTTAAAAACTGATTTAATTAAGTAAAAAAATACTTTCGTACAGTGAAACTTTCGTGACGCAACGCAGTATCGTGAAAGCTTCAAAATGAGCTATCAAACATAAAAATCGGGCCATACAGTAAAAAGTTACATTGGAAAAACAAAAAAGTGCCGAAATTAAATGCACTACCCTAACCCCAAATCAATTTTTTCTTAAAGGCTCTAAGTTCCCATTGCTCGTGGCTCCAAGTTCCCAAAAAATTCCGATGGCTCCAAGTTCTCTGTTTGAGGCTCTAACGACCGTGTACCTTTAAGGGCCCTCTTTGCCAATGACCAAGTGACAAATGACCAATGACCAAATCTTAAACATAATTTTTTTAAATTATTGGAATTGGTAATTTAAGTAGGCAAATTCGAGGTCATTTAGTCCGCCGTTTCTAAAGTCGCAGAAAAGGTCTATATATATAGATCTTTTAATTAAATTTATTTAATATCTTTTTTTCAATTACACATACTTTGGTTTCCACCAATGCTGTCCAATTGGGTTTTAGATAATAGTTGATTCCAGTCATCGCTCCAGGTAAACTGAGTCCTCTTATTAAAAGTACAACCAGCACCACATAAGGTAATGTTGCTGTAATCCACACAGCCTTAAAATAAATAGGTATTCGTTCAATTTAATCCAAACCTCTTAATTTAGTTTTTTTTTTCAAACTTAGCTGTGTTTTTATTACTGTGTGAAGAGGGGGAAGAGGAAACAAATAAACTGATTTACACAGCGTATACTTCGTTTAAAATGTTCAAAGTTTAATTTTAGGTAAACTTTGTAGTTTCAACACCTTTTATGAAATCTGTAATTTAACTAAGGTTTAAGGAAAAACTTTTAAAGGTGCAGTATACTAATTCATGGTGTATTTTATTTTGCGTTTTAATTAATATTAATCGATGTATTAGGTCACACTGAGAAAAAAATTGTATTACACCAAAAATTAATTCCCAACGGTTAACGAGTTATTAACAAGAATATTACTTGGTTATTTCCAATGTTGTTTTTATACACCATTTTTTAAAAGAAAACATTTTTATTGGACGGATATTAATAAAACTTAATAGAAATCATGCTAGGGTGCCAAAAAACTCTTTAGTTTTAAATTTGGTTCATTTCAAAAAAGTATTAAATGAGTACTGTCATTTTAAAAAATATTTTAATTAGTATTTTATAGTTGGTGTGTTTTTGTTTGCTGTTATTCTGGTATTATTTGTTAGCTATTCAAAATTTTACTTTAAAAAAATGAACTGCCTATAAAAAAGACATTTCACTTCTTTAAGTTTTACATTTTGCAATTATAAAAATCTTCTAAAACACACCATAAACCAAACACCAAACATTATTTTTGGAATATGATATTTTTAAAATGGCATTATTTATCTAATACTTTTTGTAATTGAACCAAATTTAAAATTTAAGCTTTTTGGTACCTTAGCATGAATTCTATGAAGTTTTGTTAATATCCGTTTAGTAGAAATGTTTTGTTTTGAAAAATGGTGTATAAAAAACACATTGGAAATAACCAAGCGGTATTCTTGTTAATAACTTGTTAACCGTTGAGAATTAATTTTTGGTGTAATACAATTTTTTTCTCAGTGTGACCTGATACATCGATTAGTATTAATTAAACAGCAATAAAAAATACACCATGATTTAGTATACTGCACCTTTAAGTCTTTTTTTTTTTTTTTGAGTATTTTTTTTTTTGATTTTTTTTGTGGTTTATTTTTTCTTTTTTAGTGTTGTTTTCCTTTTTTTTCGCTTTTTGGAGTTTTTTTATTTTTTTTTTGTTTTTTTTTAAATTTTCTTTAATTTTTGTATGTTTTTTGGCGAATAAGGTAGGTTAAGTTATGGGTACGGTATCGATAGTGTTTTTCTTTTTTCAGTTAGGCGTCTGTTGTTATTGTCTATGTTAAGGGGTGCGTCGCTATGTGGTAGAACAAACGTAAAATTATTCTTCCTGTGCTCAACCAGGCCCTGTGCCAGGGGGGCCAGGGGGGCCATACCCCCCTTCTGGGTTGGCCGGGGTAAAAATAAGGAAGAGGAGGTAGGTCCAGGGGAATGGGGGGAGGTAAAAGCGAAGGTAACTCCATTATGAACCCTGCTTCTCCCTACCTCTTTTCTTGGGGTATGCCAAAAGTGGATTCTGCCGGCCTGGCTGCCTTGAATTTAACGTAAATAGGTATTTTTAAGTCCTAATTTTACTCATTTTAAATGCTAAATCAAAAAATTTCGCCTCCCGCGGCTGGGGGGACACCCCCCAGACCCCCGGCGGACGCTTTGCGTCAGCCTGGCGCCGCTTTGCGCCGCAAAATGTGGCGCTTCGCGCCGAATTTATATTCCGTTTACAGTTTTCTGGAGTTTGGCCCCCTCCTTTCAAAAATCCTGGCACAGGCCCTGGCTCCAACTATTGTCATACAAATTAAACCACATTGTAGGCTAATTTTTTCTTACGTGACTTGGTTGATTACAAATGGGAAAAACGTATAAACCATAATACTGTAAACAACCATTTTGTCTCAAAATTTTTTCCAGACTACATGATTTTTGTACAAATTATAGTTATGACTACAACTGCACTGTATGTTTTGTTTTAGGTGCATTTTAAGACTTCTGAATATTTAAAAAAGAGTGTTAATTGTATAATATAATAATATAGTACTTGCCTAAAATACATCTGAGCAGGCATCAAGAAATTCGACGTGTTACTTAAATTTCTTTCCATTTCCAGCTTTTCTCTCCAACTACTACTGTTTCCACCTCCTTCCATAAACTCGTAATATTCTTCAATTTCTAAAAATTAAAAAAATATTAACGTAATTATTTAAATACATTTGTATAATTTTTATGGTTTGAAATATTAGTCTATTACAATTTGATCGTTGGGTCTCGTGCTAGAATGTAAATTGATGGTTTGATGATTTCATTTAGTTTTTTCAGCAAAACATAAAGCAGATTAAAAGGGGGTAAATATTTTATCATTTTAATAAATATTAAATCCTCTGCAACATTGTTTTAAGAATAAATGGGCAAGTTTCACAAAACGTATTTGATTTTTATAATAGATTATTGGTTGTTTGTTAATGAGAAAAAATAACTGGTCACATTTTGCTCGTATAACAGTAAATTTCCTCAAATTTTCTAGTCGAAATTTACTGTTGTATTTTAAAAATGCGTGATTGTTAATTTTTTATAATTTAGTTTTAACTTTTTATTATTACAAAGGCATTGTCTGTGTTAGTCATATAATAAATAAATTTACTAACGCGGTTCATAGCACGCTCGGTCTTCGGTTTTCCACGCGGGATCACAGCGCTTCCACGGAACCTAAAAAAAAACAAATAAAATTTTACTTATAAAAACTAAAAGTTTTGTACTTTGATTTTATAATTTTTTAATTTTATTTTTTTGATTTTTATAAATATTTTATAGGCAAATTTAACTTGGGCAACTTCAATGACTAGTAAAATTAATTCGACTACTAACAAAAAACTATGCAAAATTTTAAGCAAAAATGGTTTAATTTTTAAAATTTAATACATTATTTTTTATCAGTATTTTCTTACAGTAATCAATTTTAAGCAGAAATTTTAATTTTTTAAAGACTGAAATTAACTGATTGATATATTTTGTAAAAAAATGGAATTTTGCAAAAAAAATTCTGCGTTAAAATTTGTTTTTTAATGAAATCTCATAACCGCACAATTCTAAATCGTTTTTCAATTTCCCCATAAAATTTAACAAGGTGACCCAGATTGAAGCATTCTATAGTCTACAACACACAATTATCTCTGATCAAACAAATATAAACACCACTCATAAATAACCAAATGCAGGTTATCATAAGTTTGGTGTTTAGCACATATTATTTTGTGTTCTATTTTGACCAAAAATTAAATTTTAACTTTGGATATGGTTTAAATGTTCTTTTTAAAATTAATATGCAATAAAAGAAAGTTATAAAAACATATTGTAATAATTTAATATAATTAAAACAATTCTAATATGAAAACAGCCTTAGTAAGATTTTAAAAAATTGTGCCGAAACATATAGAATAACTAATAAAAGACCATGTTTTCTTATATATATTTAGTTTCTCATACTTTTTATTTAAAATTTATAATCAAATCAAAATTAAGACTTAACAAAATTTATTCCACAACTGAAAATTTACTTGGTTAACTATTTTTGATAATGTTATAATATCTGTTAATCTTTTAATCTTTTATTCTTACCTCACTTGCGAACGAAGCAAAAAAGTAATACACTGCCCAAGCAATAATAGTATTGTAGAAAAAAGCAATATATGTGCACACAACACATATTGCAAAACCAATACCTAAAAGTAGCAATAAAAAATTAAATCTGTTATTATTATATTTTTGTAACGGATCTACGACACGACGGTCCCGAGACACGATGGTCCGTGACACGACAGTCCCAAGGGGGTACGACACAACGGTCCCGAGGTACAACACGACGGTTCCGCGACACGACTGTCTCGAGTACATAATGCGTTTTCTACAGCTATGTAGAAAAAATGTTACGTTTTTAATAAAAAAATGCGCGTTTTTGTACCTGCTATTGCCATTAAGTTTTAATGTAGAGTTTCTTAATTTTATTTTAAAAACAAACATATATTATAAATATATTTTTTAACAACACTTATTTGGCACTAAAAAATTACATTCTGCATAATACCTTTCAAAAGAATATCTTCTGAAACGTTTTAAAATCAATGTGTTGGATGTGCGCCGCCAAATCTGCCGCCAAACTGCCGCCAAACCGCCGCCAAACTGCCGCCATTTAGGAACTAAGGCGTTAAAGTAAAAAAATTTTATAATAAAACGGTTTTAACTAAATCATAGTTTATTTTTCTAATCTTAAAATTTGCAAAAATATGTTATAAATATAAACTTGGTTTTACTCGACTTTTTTAAGTCGACTTTTTGGAAGGTTAAGTTTACGCGTTAGTAAGCCTAAGCAAAGCCTAAAAAACAACCTAAACTTTCTTCGCGCAGCTATTTGTTACAGTTTATGTTGTTTTTAAGGCTCCGCTTAGGCTTAGGAACGCATATGCTTAACCTTAAAAAAATTCGAGTAAAAAAAGACGAGTAAAACCGAGTTAGCCTATATTGCGCGCTGAAAAGTTCGTGCGGCGCGCGCTCAAAATTTGTAACTGCTCTTATATTGATAGGTATGCTGTTGCAGCGAAATGCCCCACGGCGCAATAGGCTATAGTCTGCTCGGGACCGGGACAATTCGCTCCCGCCAATTCGCTCCTGGACAATTCGCTCCCGGGACAATTCGCTCCCGGACAATTCGCTCCCGGGACAATTCGCTCCCGGGAGTTTTTATAAACGCAAATCTTATCAAACCAACTTCCTTAGGGACAATTCGCTCCCGGGACAATTCGCTCCCGAAACTTTTTATAAACGCAAATCTTATCAAACCTGCTTCATTAGGGACAATTCGCTCCCGGAGAATTCACTCCCTGCTCAATTCGCTACCGGCATTTTTAATAAACTCGATTCTTTTAAAGTAATTCATTTAGACGAAATTAATGATTTTTTAGCTATTGTTTGTAAAAATGATGAGTAATTTATACAATGATTTAATTGTTATATAAACTAACCTATATTTTGTTAGACTCACTTAAAAATAAATGAGCATAACGGAATGCTTAGTTTTTGTGTATTATATTGTAATTATAAAAACAATGCTTATTATATCCATTTAAAAATTTTTTTATATTTCATTTAACGGTGGTTAACTTATAAACATGAGTAAAAAACATAGATAACAGCTTGTTTCAGAAAAATGTTGAAAAAAGAGCAAAATAGTTAGTTTTCTAAAGTTTTTATGCACATTTTTTTAGTTCCAACGTTATATACCAATTACGTTTAATTCTTCTCGATACCTTTGTGTAGATTGAATTAACCGTCGTGATTGTTCATAACTATTGCCAAAACGAACAATAAAAATTTTTAAAGGTTGCAAATTTATCCTTAGGTATTGTTCTTGGTACATATAACCAAAGGTGGATAATCTAATAAAGGTATGTCACAGCGGTCTGTAGCAGCGTGCATCATAAAATCCAATTCGGGCCGCATGTCCGGCCAAAAGCCGCATGTCCGGCCAAAAGCCGCACGTCCGGCCAAAAGCCGCATGTCCGGCCAAAAGCCGCATGTCCGGCCAAAAGCCGCACGTCCGGCCAAAAGCCGCACGTCCGGCCAAAAGCCGCATGTCCGGCCAAAAGCCGCATGTCCGGCCAAAAGCCGCACGTCCGGCCAAAAGCCGCACGTCCGGCCAAAAGCCGCACGTCCGGCCACAAGGGAGTTAATTTTGCTGCATTGCGTTCTTGTTATTTTTGGCTTTTGGCCGGACATGCGGCTTTTGGCCGGACGTGCGGCTTTTGGCCGGACATGCGGCTTTTGGCCGGACGTGCGGCTTTTGGCCGGACATGCGTCTTTTGGCCGGACATGCGGCTTTTGGCCGGACGTGCGGCTTTTGGCCGGACATGCGGCTTTTGGCCGGACATGCGGCTTTTGGCCGGACGTGCGGCTTTTGGCCGGACATGCGGCTTTTGGCCGGACATGCGGCCCGAATTGGATTTTATGATGCACGCTGCTACAGACCGCTGTGACATACCTTTATTAGATTATCCACCTTTGATATAACTTAATTTTTTCCCGCTTGCAAACAAATCATTGTATAAATTACTCATTATTTTTACAAACAATAGCTAAAAAAATCATTAATTTCGTCTAAATGAATTACTTTAAAAGAATCGAGTTTATTAAAAATGCCGGTAGCGAATTGGGCAGGGAGAGAATTCTCCAGGAAGCGAATTGTCCCTAATGAAGTAGGTTTGATAAGATTTGCGTTTATAAAAACTCCCGGGAGCGAATTGTCCCGGGAGCGAATTGTCCAGGAGCGAATTGTCCCGGGAGCGAATTGTCCCGGGAGCGAATTGTCCAGGAGCGAATTGTCCCGGGAGCGAATTGTCCGGGAGCGAATTGGCGGGAGCGAATCGTCCCCAATTCAGTCTGCTCAGCTACTTTCTAAAAAGGAGATCTCCGTGAAGAAAAATTTTTCGCAGAATAAAAAAAAGATTAACAATTTTTTGTACTATCAAAAATTGTTTAAAGATGTAAATTTGAGATTAACATTATTAAATTACATATAACTGAGTTAAAACCTTAGTTTTTAAATGGCGGCTATTTGGCGGCAGTTTGGCGGCAGATTTGGCGACGCACATCCAACACGTTTAAATTCATAACACAAAAAACTTTGTTTTTCCTAAGCCTAAGCGAAACCTTAAAATCAAGCTAAAAAACATAAACAAACCTTAAGAAAACATAAAAATTTTTTAAAATGCTGAATAATTTTGCTTAGAAGATATTTTTTCGAAGGTATTTTGCAGAAGGTATTTCTTCCAGACACCTATGTATATAACCCCCGCAATATTAATAAGCATTTTTAATAGTAATAATTTTCAGTGAACGATTAACCATTAATTAAAATTATATATTATTTTACAAAATATATGTAAATTTATAGCATTTATTTACGACATATAATTTATTCTGTTAAATGTTATCAGTTTTGTATTGCATTAAAACATAATTAAAGTGGGTTACTAGTGAAATTCAAAAAGTTTTAGCTTGTTTAAAAAATAATGAATTTCGAATTTCGAAATATCAAATCGAAACAAAAATTCAGTTTTTAAAAAGTACAAAAGAATGAATAAAATTGTATTCGAAATTATTTTTAACTTAGAATTTGGTGAATTTCAAAATAATATGTCTATTTTATTTGGCTTAATATATTTGGAACTTTTTTATTGTAAAAAAATTGTTTTTCTTTCTATGTTGCAACAGTAACATTGCCAAACGTTTTTTCGGCAACCGTCTTGTCGTAACCTTCTTTCACTCTTGGGACCGCTCCGTGTCGTACCTTTGTCGCCTCCCGAAACTCGTGTCGTACCTTTCGCCTCCCGGGTCCGTGTGTCGCGCACCTTTTTGTAACCATAAGCATTAAATCTGAAGAAAGCTTCTCAATGTACAACAATAATATTTATTAGTATGAATATCAAAAAAAAAAAAAAAAAAAAAAAAAAAAAAAAAAAAAATATATTTATAAATAAATAAATATAAAAAAAAAAATAAATAAATTATTAAACGAAAAAATATTTATATAGTTTGCACCGAAGGTGTTATAATAGATTGAGTAAACAATCCTGTGTCAAGATAAATATCTCGAATCCCGTTTATTATAAATACAAAAAACCCACAATAATTTTTAGATTTGCACATTTTTTAAACAATGTTGAAAATAAAGTCAAAACTATTTTTATCGCGGGTAGAATTAGTACTAACATGCATTCTATAATTAAAGCTATAGGAAAAAAATCTACTGTGAGATTTGAAGTATCGAATCAATTATTTAACAAATAAAAACATTCAAAATTTTTCATTAAAATGGACTATAATAACAATTAAAATTCTACTTTAATAAATATTTTTTAAGTTGCCTAATTTGTAGGTCAAATGCAAATTTTTAGGCTAAGTCGGTTAATTTTGTATTTTTTGCAAAGCCTACCAAAAAATTCTTGTTCTTATTTGGTTTTTCGAAGGCACAATTTTACGGTCCTTTTTGTCTGCATATTTAATCTTCAATGTTATGATATCAACCACAAAGCCGAATATAAATTTTTATAAATTGTTTTTCATGTCGGGTACAATTATTTAATCAATTACCCATGGTAGGTATACATTAGTTTTTTAGAATCGACACTGAGTCTTTATACCTTTGAATAAAAAAGGGACACATTTTCGCCCATATTGAAACTGATTCAGATTTGCTATATTTGACTGCAGTTCGAAATAAAATAACGACCCGTATGAAATAGAAACATAACAAATACAATGGAGAATGAGAAAATGCGCCTTAAAACAAAAAAATGTTTCAAACCAATTAATTTAAAACTTTTTAAAAATTTAGGTACATACTTCGTGTAAGCCTAGGGTGGATGCATAGATTAACAAAAAGAAAGATAATAAAAAGTTATAAGTTCATATGCTTTTTTTTGTAAACAATATCGTATTTTGAAAATAAATTGTATTTTTAGGCCTATGATATATAGGTTTATAATAGAATTAATATCAAATATTTTGTTTATCATATGTATGTTTAAAATACTTAATTCCGCCATTACGATAACACAGATAGGGAGCAATGTTTCTAAATGAACCGGATGACAGCTAACAAGAATTCCAATTTATATTAGCCCATTTTTCCGGATCACAGAATTTGTCGTCTGATTTTGGCAGCTCGTTTTGGATTTAAGTATTTTAAAATTGTTACTTGTAAAATATTTCGTTTCTAATAAATAAAAAAACATTTCAGCGTAATGAAAATAGTATGACAACGAATTTGAAAAATTTGTACTTTAACAACTTTATTTGTAATTTTTTAAATAGAGTTCCTTTTCTCGGTTTTTTAAATATAAACAGTAATTATTATCTTCCACGTCCGAAAAACTATTCATAATCAAGAATGCGAATTTTTCATTCGTGGTGTGCTAAGGCTGCACATTTATTAATATACTATTTCGGGTACAAGGGAGCCCAATTTTATTCAACGAGAAATTGTATTGTAGCGGTTGCAGCACTGCACCAAAACACGAAGCCAAAATGATCAAACGGCTTGAAATCAGAAGCAGCTGACAACCGTCTTGACGGTACATGTACTTAAAATTTTCATTAATGTTCAATAAATCTAATTTGTGTTGATTAAATCAACCCCATTATCCAGAAGGTGGAGCCATGCGTCACCAGGGGGTTCGTACCGAACGGTAGGGCCCCGTACCCCCGATTGTTGCTCCGCGGATATCCCGGTCGCGCAGCCCACCTAATCCTAAATTAGTTTCTTCTTACCACTTTATTGCATACCCCCTCCGTAAGTATATATAGTATATGAATTCTACCTACTGTATTAAGCACATTTTACCCTATTTTTTATAAGATTAACGTTGCGTCCAATACTTATTTATGTAAAACAATAATGGATCTCATACAAAAGCGATTTCGTCTCTGAACAAAAAAGGGATAAATAATTACAGTTTCTAAAGTATACTATTTATTCGGGGGAGTTTGATATCAATTATTTTTATACCTTCTTCTCCTTCAATAAGTAATAGTTAAGCCTATTACTAAATACAATGTGAAACTGTATTTTTTTGAATAATTAATAATAGTGTAGCGAAAATTATTTTTTGGATCATGTGAAGAACTACGAGCCAGTAAAATAGCTTTTTAGATAAAATCTACTAATTTTAGATTTGCGTATAAAAATGAATTTATACAGGATTTGAATCTTCAGGCTCACAACCGAGTGAATGAGGTGTGGAGACTTATACCATAAATTAAGATAAATAATTCGTATTTATTGGGCGTCATGATTCTAAAATATTTAAAGCAAGAACTAAAATAACATGATTGCATTCGTCCGCCACGACAGGAACGATTTGCGGCAAACACTTTGCGTAGGCTGAAATTTACGGTTGCCAGTTTAGTCTTGAAATATGCATCCATTTATTCATACTGTAAAAATGTTTTTGGTTATAAAAAAAGCCCAAAATTTTTTGTTACAAATCGACTAAAAAAGTTTTTGCAATTTTTAATTTATTCTTAATATAAACAAAATCTTAATATGAAACAATGTTCAGCTAACAGAGTAAAAGTTTAAAAAAATCGTGCCTTGAAATTTCTAAATTATGTAAAATTACGTCTAACATCTATAATTTTGAACTTTGATTGGTCTTCCACAATTATACTACACAATTAAAAGTACTAATCAAATAGATTTAAATAAAAATATACGGCCTGGGATAAATTTCATTGCGATTTTTACAAAAGTTAAAAAAACATAGATTTATAACCATGGTTTGTGTTGAAAAACTCGTACACATGATTCAATGCAAAAATATGATAAAATTGTTAGTTATGACTTTTTTCGGAAACTTTTTGTATAATAGATGAGGTACAAAATTTTGTGCCCACTACGTACTGCAAATTCTAAAATTCAAATTAAAGGTTTTTTTTTACTGTAAATATTTTTTACCATTGTTTTATCAGATTTTTTAATTGTGAGGAACTGATTTTTAAACACTAAAATTTCTTTACCGCTTAGTGATAGTAATGGCGTATTAGATACCAATAACTTTTAAAATTTTTAACTTAATATTAAAAAAATCACTGATATAACTTGTTTATAAAAATGCACCCAGCCGTTATTGAGATATAACTTTTTAAAACTGAAATTTTGTCACTCGTACTCACTACTTTTTATTATGGAGCACTCACGGCAAACGAACAGAAAGGACGGAAGAGTATTTACATAAATGATATTACTCAAAGGTAGAGGGGAATAAAACTGAACATAAATTCCGAAAAATTAGGATTTTTGACAAAAATATAATAAAAAAATGTACGTTTTATTATTGAATTTATGAATTATTATTCAAATTCATTTTATGATTCATTCAATTTTTGTAATATAATTTATCATTTTATATATATTGTTTGTTCAAAAATTGTTTTGTAGTAATTTTTTGGGTATTGTTCTGTTTTTTTATAGGTATTTTTTACTATTTTATTACGCAGACTACTCGAGACTTTTTGTGTACATTCAATTTTTGTTGGAATCATTTATTGTACTAGTATAATTTTTGTTACTATACGCTTGTTTAATTTCTTTTACTATAATACCTTTTTTTAAAAACAGTATAGTATATGCTTAATCTTTTTTAACGTACATCTGGTTTGTATTATTGTGCTATAATTTTTTAAAAAAATATTAAAGGCTGATTCATACCTGACTAAAACGTCTTTTGAACAAAGCCCAAAGGACGTTTTTAGATACGTTTATACGCTGTGTTTGTCCTTTGGACTTTGTCCAAAGGACGTTTT
>JASAMX010010402.1:0-12364 GCA_030248175.1 Microlaimidae sp. YZB2_3 | reverse complement strand
TAAAACGGGCAAATCCTCCAATAAAACGGGGGGGGGGGCATTTTTATAGCCGTGCATAGTCTTGCCGATTCAAACCTCCCTCCCCTCCCCCAAGTACACACGGCCCGTATTTCCGTACCCATCTGTGCCTTACCCGGACGCGGCGGCTGCGGTATTTGTCCGTCCGGCCAGCGATAATGGCAGATGCGCAGGACCCGGGCTTCGGCTGAAGGGACTTGGATACCAATGAAATCCGCGTTATCCGGTAGCGTCCGAGTCTTCCGATTGGCTGATCCGGTCCGAGGGGTGGTCTTTAACTTCGTCCAAGCAGCGCACTTTCCACGGGGCGAATTTTTTCCTTCCCGGTACCTTGGGCGATTCTGAGTTGTACCGGGACGGACCGATGAAGATGAGTTTTTTTAACATTTATTGAAGTGAACAAAAAAATATCTTACATTTTTCAAAAATATTTATCAATTTAAAATAGAGCTCAAAACTTAAATTTAAAAATATTAATGAAATCTACGCCAAAAATTAACATGGAGCAGTTGTTTTTTTTTTACCTTATTTCCGCTTTTTTTGTCTCTTTTTTTCTTTTTCCCTTCTTTTTTTCTCTTTTTTTCTCTTTTTTCTTTTCCTTCCCTTTCGCTCGCCCCCCGTTTTATTGCCTCGTTTCAAAAAAAGTTGCCCCCCGTGCCCCCCCATTCTGCAATTGCCCCCCCCCGTTTTAACCCGGGGGGGGCAGTGCACAGTGTCTTGATAATTGTAATTTTTAGTCCATTTTAGAAATACAAAAACTGTTTTTATTAAATCTAAGCACTTTTTTACCTCAGAAAATCAGTTTGGAGAAATATTTTTCACAGTTTGATGATTTGATTGATGATTTTATTGAAATTTTAATCCTTTGACATTTAATAATAAGCAGAAAAACATGAATTTCGAAATATTGATACAAAAATAAAACATTTTCTTGGCTGAGGCTTTGTTTTTGAACTCAAGAATTATTTTTAACAAACCGCACAAACATTTAAGCAAATGAAAAGGGTGATGATTTTTATTTTTATTTTTAAAATATTTTTTTTCTGTTTTTTAACTTTTTTTCTCAATAATAAAATTTATATCTTGTAAAATACGTCATATGACGAGTAATTAATTTTAAAAGCCGTTTTTATATGTTTTTTAAGTTAAAACACATTTTTAGAAATTTTTATAGAATTTTAAGTGATTTTTAAGTTTTTTTGAAAAAGCACCCAAATTTGTTTACAGCGTTTTTTTAAAGAAAGAACACCTTATTTTAAAAAACTGTTGGTGCGACTAGGCTAAGAGCCATGGTTACCACGTGAAAGAGTGAGTGCTTGAAAGAGTGAGTGTTACTTTTAATGGTTCAGGATGTTAATTTTCATGCATTTAGCTCAAAAGTGTAAAAAATACCGATATTCCAAACACAGCATAGGTAAATTCGTTTTCGAGAAAAAAAAATTTTAAAATTTTCAAAATGTCATTTTTTAAAATTTTCAGTTTAAAATAGGTAAAAAAAAACAACTGTTCCATGTTAATTTTTGGCGTAGATTTCATTAATACCTTTAAATTTAAGTTTTGAGTTGTATTTAAGGAGATAATGGCGATGTTTTTTTGGAAAAAATGGGTGTTTTTTTGTTCACTTCAATAAATGTTAAAAAAACTCATCTTCATCGGTCCGTCCCGTTTACAACTCAGATACTGGCCCATACTACCGGAAGAGGAGAAAATGTTCGCCCCGTGGAAAGTGCGCTGCCTTTGGACGAAGTTAAAGACCCGCCCCTCAGACCGGATCAGCCAATCGGAAGACTCGGACGCGTTTATTTACCGGATAACGCGGATTTCATTGGTCCAGTCCAATCCGGTCCTTCAGCCGAAGCCCAGGGAGATTCTTCACATCTGCCATTATCGCTGGCCGGACGGACAAATACCGCAGCCGCCAAGCGACGATCCGGGTAAGGCACAGATGGGTACGGACGGAGGGATTGGGGGCATATGTACTTGGGGGAGGGGAGGGGAGGTTTGAATAGGGCGTCGGGGTTGCCCCCCCCCCCCGTTTCCCCCCCCCCCGGGTTTTTGTTGGTTTTTGTTTTGTTTCTTTTTTTTTTTTTTTTTTTTTTTTTTCCTTCTTTTTTTTTTTTTTCCTTTTTCTCCTCTCTTTTTCTCCCCCTCTTCCCCCCCCCCCGTTTTTTCCCCTTTTTCCCCCCCCCGTTTCCTTCCCCTTTTGGGGGGGTTTTAACCCAGAAATTCTTAAAAGGGGGTTTAAACCCCATTCTTCTAGACTTAGGGGGAGAAGGTAGTAACTCCTCCTCCAATTTTTTAAAATTAAAGAAAAAAGTATCTACAAAAAATGACTTCTAATTATTGCCTCAAGTTTTTAGATCAAAATGAGTTATTGAAGTAATAAAATAAAAGTGCGTTTTGACCTGAATTAGTGAGTTTTATTTTGCTATATTTGTTTCAAAATCAAAAAAAAAAAACAATCGCATAAAACAATAAAATGCAATTTTAACCACCCCTCTTTGAAATCCAGTTTTTAAAGGAGCACTGTCACAAATCAAAATCCTATATCGCCCAACCCGGACTGCTCCTTTAATACTGAACCAATCGAGCTGAATTTTAAAAATGTTGTAGCCTTGTAGTGGAGCACTCCAAATCCTGAATTTGAGTTAGGTAGGTTTGGTATTAAAGGAGCAGTCCGTTTCGGGCGATATAGGAATTTGATTTGTGACAGTGCTCCTTTAACCTCCTCCATTTTGAACCAATCATGATAATTTTTCCATCCTCTGGACTAACTTGCCAATGTATGAAATAGGCTATGGTAAATGTTTTATTTAAAATTTGAAATATGCTAATATTCCGATTTCTAAATTGCAAAAAATAGGTATTTTGTTTTCATATTTTGTAACAATTTCATATCAATCAGGTAACCAGATCTGTGCACGATCTGGAAATGCCCCACCCCCGGTTTATTGGAGGATTTGCCCCCCAACCCGTTTTATTACCCACTCCCCCCCGCGCTAAAAAATGAAAAAGTACCCTAAAATTATGACGCCATTTTTGACCTATGATGACGTCATCATCGGGGATTTTTTGCAGGTTTTAGCCTATTTAAATGTATTTTAAGCCATTTTAGACCTATTTTTACCTTATTTTCGCTTTTTTTGTCCCTTTTTTCTTTTTTTCTCCCCTGCTTGCCCCCCCCCCGTTTTATTGCCCCCCGTTTCAAAAAAGTTGCCCCTCATTGCTGTGGAATAGCCCCCCGGACCCCCTGGCAAGGGGCTCTGCCATACATGTAGGGCCCGACCGGACCGGGATTTTTCAGTCCGGCCGGACCGGACCGGACCAGACCGGATCATAGTAATAATTTAATATGTATATATTTGATACATATATGTAGATATAATTTATAATATATCATTTTGAAGAGGTTTCAAGTCTATAAACAAAACATTAAAAAAAATAGCTAATTAAAAATTTACTAAAATCAAGGCAAAATATTGGAATACAATATGCCAACAAAATAGCAATAATGAAACAACAAAAAGCTAATAATAATCAATGTAACAGAAGCCAATAAAAGCATATTTAGTCTTGAAGACAACTAATAATATTCAAACTTTGTAATTCAGAGATTTTAATTTGTATTTCAAAAATACTAGTTTTTCCACATTCTCTGGCTTTAAGGATGCTCTGTCACCTTCTGAAATCAATTGAGCCACCTTAAAAGATCTCGCACTTGCCACAGAGGCGCAAGGTGCTGACAGATACTTTTTTGCCATCTAAATAAGTGATGGGAGCATTTTCTGGAAATGGAGTCTGCCTCTGGAAGATATCAGATATTTTCATTTGCTTTTAAGTTGCAGGTTCCTCCAAATCTTCCAAAATGTACAGACTTTCCTTCTCTGTAGCTTTCACTTTCTTTTCCTCTTCCTTCAATTTCTTCAATTCTTGCAGACTCTTGTATTCCATGGGATGAGAGGTTTGAAGATGACGCCATAATGGACTTTTACTATAAGATTTTGGATCATTCCCTCTTTTCTATTCTGTGGACTTAGGCAGACACAATTGACAAATGGCCTTTGTCTCATCCTCAGGCTTTACCTTAAATTGTTTCCAAACCATTCCCATTACACTCATCTTTCTTTCTTGCCTTTAACTACAATTAAAATTTATGTATGTATTTAACAACCTTTAAAGACAAAAACCATAAACGCGCCAACACAATGAAGAAATAGATTAACACAGCAAGAATAATGAAACACAGATTATAAACACTAATTATCATAAAGCAAAGCCAGGAAAAACAAATTTGTATATTGATGGTGAGTATTATAGGTTACACCGAGAGGATAAGAGTAAAAAGGAATATAAGGAAAGAATAAAAGAATACCTAGTAGTTAGATACCTTATAGTAAGTACAAGTGACATATTTAACGAAACAAACTGCCATCCAAACTGAATGAATCAAGTAAGTAGGAAGCATCTAAAGATTCTGAAAGACAGAATACATACATGTGTGATATTTGTGATACAAAGAGTCGCCAGGTTGTGATAAAAGGCATAAATGAGGATCTTAAATAAAAGTTAAAAGCATAAAAACAGAAGATTTAAGCTTATAATCACCAAAACAATTAATAAAATCAACAAAGCTGTAATAAAATATAAAAAAAGAATTTAAAATAAGATAAAATATATTTATAACAAATAATATGTAAAACCATTCAAAAAAAGAAAAAGTCTGGCAAAAAAGTCCGGCAAAATAAAAAAGTCCGGCCCGGACCAAAAATGGCCGGATATCCGGCCTCGGCCGGACCGGACCGAATATCCGGTCGGGCCCTACATACATGGGCAGGTTGGTCCGGAGCGGGGGGCGGTTAAACCATAAATTAGGGGGGATTAAAATCCGAGAAACGAAAAACACCCTTATCGGTTTTTTCTGGAGTGCATTTTACCCGTATCGTTTTTCGATTTTAAAGAAAAAAAAGTAAAAACGCTAATTTTAGGTCAAAAAGTCCTTTTTATTGCATTTTTGAGCTTTTTACTGTTTACAACATTGATTTTGACCTCAAAACTTAAGTTTGGAGGCAGTTAGAAGTCATTTTAAAGACATTTTTTTCTTTATTTTTCCAAAATTAGGCGTGTTAACCTTTTCTCCCCCCCCACTTCTGAATGGGGGGAGTTAAACCCCCCTTCTCAGAATTTGGGGGGATTAACCTCCCCCCAAACCCCCCCGTGCCCATGTATGCCCATGCCTCTGACCCTTGACCCCGTTGGGGGCTCTCGCCCCCCAAACTCGCCCTTCAGGGTTAGTATTTACCGAACCCCAAACCGCCCTCCTCCCAAATGAAATCCTGGGCACGCCACTGGTCACTTCGTGGGCAGCTTAGTTTTGGCCTTTGTTTTAAGATATCACGTGTGGAAATTTCTTTCTTTTTAATTGTGAAAGGTATCATCGATTCCATAACTTCAGTTTTCTTCACAGACCTGTGCACTGCCCCCCCCCCTCCCGGGGAGTTTTATTGGGGAGGGGGGATTCCAAAATGGGGGGGGCGGGGCACGGGGGGCAACATTTTTGAAACGAGGGGGGACAAGCATGTGTGAAAGAGAAAAAAGAGAAACAAAGCAAAAAAAGAAGGAAAAAAGGGACAAAAAAGCGAGATTTAGGTTAGGTCCAAATTGGCTTAAAATGTATTGAAATAGGCTAAAAACTGCAAAAATTTCGCGATAATTGCGTCATAATAAGTAAAAAAAATGACACCATAGTTTGTTTTAGGAAACTACGCCGCGGGCGCTCTAATTCTGGCTGACATCCTGCGTCAAGAGCTGAAAGGCGTGGACGGTGCCCTCGTGGTCCACTGCCACGCCGGCGTGGGGCGTACTGGCGTGGTGGTGGCCCTGGACATTGCCCTTACCCGATTGGTACGGCGGGGGTTCGCAGACGTGAGGGAAACGGTCCGATCCCTCCGGATTCAGCGACCCCGGGCAGTGATGAACGCCTGGCAGTACGCATTTATCAACCTGGCGCTGGCGGAGGTGAGTAGTGGCTTTCTTTCTGTCTCTGTTTGTCTATTTCTTTCGATCTCACTCCTTTCGTGGAAAACCGCTGAAGTATATAATATAGCGATTTTTAGCATTTTTACTACTGAAATCTCACGAATCACATAATTTTAGGGAAAGATGCCCCAGTGGTAGGCAAGGGTGTAACCTTAAATTTTAGGCGTGTTTTTTAGGGAGGAAGAGGAAAGAAGGGCAAACTTTTTCAGCCGTAATTATTTTTGTTTTAAAAGCATTAAAAAAATATTTTCTTAGATTTGGAATTTTTTATTCAACCATGATTTCAATTCAAGTAAAAAATTTTGGAATCAACATAGTTTGGAATTCAAGTAATTAATCTTCAAAAAGTCTTCAAAAAAATTATAGTTTAAAAAAGGGTTCATATTTTATCTTTAAAACGCTTCTGTACGTCTTATTTAAAGGTGCGGTGAGGAGTCAAACTTTTTGTTTTCGATTTTGATAATTTATTATGAAAACCTTACTCCTGCCCCCAATAACCCACAAAAATTTTTTCAACAAAATAATATCTCCATTGGTTTAGGAGTTATGACCCCTCTCCAAAAAAATGACGTTTTTCGACAATTCTGTACGTGAAACGGTTCTCATTGGGTATAACGATTTACGTTACAAATTATGCACTCAAAGAAAGCGGCTACTTTTTACTTTAATTTGATACAACATTGATCCTTAAGATTGGTGTATTATTTGTCGAAATATTGCGTTTCCCGTACAGAAAACCCCCGATCTTTTCGTTAAAAACACCAAGCGACGGCAGTGATTTTCTGAAATTTGCCCAACTTTTTTTGCCGTCACTTCGTATTTTTATCGAAAAAAATCGAGGGTTTTTAATACGAGAAACGCAATTATTTTGACAAATACTGCACCAATTTTAACGATCAAGGTATCGAATTAAAGTACGATAGCCGCTTTCTTTGAATGCATAATTTTAAATTAAATCGTTATACCCATTGAGCAGTTTTTTACGTAGAGATTTGACGAAAAACGCTTTTTTTTAATTTTTTTTTGGGGGGGGGGTCATAACTCCTGAACAATTGGAAAAAAATTTTGAAAAAATTTTGAGGGCTATTAGAGGCAGGGGTAAGGTGTTCACAAAAAAATATCAAAATTTAAGACAAAAAGTTTGACTCCGCGCGACGCGCCGCACCTTTAAAGGAAATTTAAGCCATTCACTAGTTTAACTTTCTGAAACAACCATAACTGAGAGCCACTACTCCTAGGTCGCCCTTCGATTGGATATGCTTCCTAAACACCCGATTGCTTCCCATCCACCTCAAACGCACCAGGTAGACGCAGAGTTGTGTTAGTTATTTGCCATAGACCATTTTAAAATTATTCTTTTATCAAATCAAATCTGTTGTTTTTTAATAAAAATTATTTATAACATGAAATTGTTTAAATAAAGTCTGTTCCTTGAATTTAAATGTTGCCGTGGAGAAGTGCTTGTTATCCTAAAAAAATATATCGTTTTATACAATAGTACAGCAGCCTTTCACTCCGCGCTCAAACTGTCATACAAATTTAATTTTTTCACACTGATTAAAAATAGTAGATTGCCGTCTATTTGCATAGTATACGAAAATTTCTACAAGAACGTTTTGAAAATTAGCATAAATTATTATGTGAATTTAAAAAAAGGCTGGTTCATACTTATGTCTAAAGTCCTTTAGACTTTGTCCACAGGACAAACACAGCGTCAAAACGTCCTTTGGACTTTGTCCAAAAGACAAATTGATCATATACTTTTTGTCCTTTGGACTTTGTCCAAAGGGCAAATTTCAAGTGGCATTCATACTTCGTCCAGAGGACGTTTTGATTTGTCCAAAGGACGTTTTCGCTTTTCTAAAATTGTCCTTTGGACTTTGTACAAAGGACGTTTTGCCATAAGTATGAACCAGCCTTAAGAAATTTCTTTTGTAATACACATTGCTTTTGGGACTTTTATTACTCTGTCACGAATTAATAAACATCATTAAACACATCGGGGTGACTTTGCCCTTTGCCTGTATTCGTAACTTTGCCGGTGGGCCTGGAGGATAGAAGCAGACCTGTGCACGGTTTGGAAATGCCCCCCCCGCTTTATTGGAGGATTTGCCCCCCCCCCGTTTTATTGCCCTCCCCCTCCCGCGGAAAAATAAAAAAGTACCCAATAATTGTGACGCCATTTTTTACCTATTATGACGCCATCATTGCGAAATTTTTGCAGTTTTTAGCCTATTTCAATGCAATTTAAGCTATTTTAGACCTATTTTTACCTTATTTTCGCTTTTTTTGTCCCTTTTTTCTCTTTTCCTTTTTTTTTCTCTTTTTTTTTCTTTCCCCCTGCTTGCCCCCACCCGTTTTATTGCCCCCCCCGTTTCAAAAAAGTTGCCCCCCCGTACCCCCCGTGCCCCCCGTTTTGGAATTGCCCATTATAGCCCTGGGAGGGGCAGTGCACAGGTCTGATAGAAGCATCAGTAATTGTAAACTAACTAGCACAACTCTGGAGCAGCAGGCTCGGGCCTCGCCAAAAAAGAAGAATCGACACGACTGCGGAGAATTTACCAGTCAACCCGTCACTTCCAAAGCCCTGGTCGCAAGGTCACGCATGGACAACAAGCGCAGATTTCTTAGGCAAGAGATCTATTCATCCAGATCCACACATGAGATGAGTACGACGGTACTAAGCCTGCCTGGGTAGGGTGGAACTATGCTGCACGGTCCGACAATACCCTTCCCGTGTGCTTTAGTCGTCTGCACTTTAGTAGTTGCTGCGCTGTGCCTTTTCCTGTTTTGGTGCACATCCGCCCTTTTCAAAAACGAAAAAAGACTAAAAAATATTGTCATTTTTTGTCTATTTGCCGGAAATTTTTGTAGTTTTTAACTTTTTTTTTGCGAAATTCAAGCCATTTCAGACCTATTTTTACCTATTCATTTTTTTGACGAATTTTTTTTGCCTTTTTATGCGCATTTCCGGCTTGAAAAAAATTTCCTGTCTATGCTTTGAATTTTATTATAGGAGAATTATAAAAATGTGTTTTTAGTTCACCTTGTTTTCTACTTGCCAAACATTTTGTTAGTCTGTGTCCATGTACGGCCTAGGTGTTGGAGCGACATGTTGCAAAGCTACAAAGAAGCATTTAAAGAAGACGGTTGTAATGACCTTGAAAGGCTAGGTCTTATTAATATTCGATGATGTCTATATCAGTGTTCATTATTCCTAAATATTGGGAGATCTCTAAGATTAAATTACGGAGGAGATCTCTCTTTTTACTTAAAACCGCTTCACATATTTAATTGTACTGATGCTGCTACTGAAAATAAATGGTGTAAAAAACGTATTTAGTATGTCCTATTTTATGCGGCTAAATATGCCGTAAATATATGGTAAAACCTGGTTACTCTTCTTTGCACGGGCAAAGATACATTTTAGGAATCAATTTTGTTTTCTCTCTTCATAAATGTGTTTCGTTAATTTAATTATAAAAATTGTATATATTAAGAGACTGTGCAATCCCCTCAAAGTTTGAACGAGGATAGTAGGGTACGTGCATACATAGACATGGGGTTATGATGGGTGACCCACCTCCCAAATTCTGAGAACGGAGGATTAACTCCCTTCCTCCATTCAGAAAAAAAGGTTATCCCCCCAATTTTGGAAAAATGGTCTTCAGAATGACTTCTAACTACGTACCTAGTACAAGTACATACTTAAGTTTTTATGTCAAAATGAGTATTTTAAGCAATGAAAAGCTTTAAAATACTAAAGAAGGGCGTTTTGACCTAAAATTAGCGTTTTTTAATCTAAATCGAAAAATATGGGTAAAATATGGATAGGGGTTAAATGCACTTCAAAAAACGATATGGGTAAAATGCGTTTCTCTAATTTTAACTCCTCCTAAATACGGGTTAAAATTAAACCCCCTCCCCACTGCAAGCCAACTTGCCCATGTATGAGTACGTGGGGCAGTTTTTTGTGCACGGTTGCACAATGGCATTTTCAAAACATTTTAGAGGAATTTCTCAAAGGTGCGGTGCGCAGTCAAACTTTTTGTATTTGATTTTGATAATTTTTTGTGAAAACATTACTCCTTCTTCCAATAGCCCACAAAATTTTTTTCAACAAAATATCTCCAGTGGTTCAGGAGTTATGACCCCTCAAAAATGCCGTTTTTCGACAATTCTGTACGTGATGGATTGCTCAATGGGTATTACGATTACCGTTACAAATTATACACTAAAAAAACGGCTACTTTCTACTTTAATTTGATCGTTAAGATTGGTGCAAAATTTGTGGAAATATTGTGTTTCCCGTACAAAAAACCTGTAATTTTTTCGTTAAAAACACAAAACGACGGTAGTGATTTTGTGAATTTCGCCCAACCCTTCTTTCCGTCACTTCGTGTTTTTAGCGAAAAAATAAAGGGTTTTTTGTACAAAAAACGCAACATCTCGACAAATACTGCACCAATCTTAACGATCAAGGTATCAAATTAAAGTAAGAATATCCGTTTTTTTTGAGTGCATAATTTGCACTGTAAATCGTTACACCCATTGAGCAATCTGTCACGTACAGAATTATCGAAAAACGCCATTTTTGGGGGGTAAATAACTCCTGAACTACTGGAGATATTTTGTTGAAAAAATTTTTGTAGGCTATTGGGGCTGGGGGCAGGGGTAAGGTTTTCACTAAATATTATCAAAATCAAAAGTTTGACTCCGCACCGAACCTTTAAATTAGCTTTAAACAAATTAACTGTATATTTTGAAAATTTCTAAAATAAAATTTCCGTCAACCATCCCTCGTCTGAGAATAGAAAATGTACTGAAAGAGTTGTGGGTTAAAGAGCTGTAAAACGGCTTAGAACCGGTTCGAGAGCAAAAGATAAAAAAAACTGCCGATACCCTAACATTTCCTGAATTTTGTAGAATTCCTTGGGGTTTTCTTATTACTAACAACGCTAACAATGGGCTGTTTAGTGTTCGAGAGTCTGGATAATTTTTACCCATAGCAGAGCTGAGAATGGTCCAGAAAGCTGGATTGGTTTGGTTTGTACCTTTGTACATTTAAAAATTTCAGAGTAGTTTAGGGTCCTAAAAAAATAGGAAGATAACCCGTGGATTTTTTTTTAAGAATTAAAATTTTTGTAGAGAGTGGATACCATACATGGGCAAGTTGGTCCAGAAAGCTGGATTGGTTTGGTTTGTACCTACATTTAAAAATTTTAGAGTAGTTTAGGGTCCTAAGAAAAAAAAATAGGAAGATAGTCCGTGGATTTTTTTTTGAAGAATTAAAATTTTTGTAGAGAGTGGATACCATACATGAGCAAGTTGGTCCAGAATGCTGGATTGGTTTGGTTTGTACCCATAGATGAACAAGGGGGGGTAGGGTGGGGTCCATTTCCCCTAGCCTCGAAATTTTGGGAGCAGCCCCCCTTCCCCAAATTTTCAAATTTTTACCCTAACCCCTCTAGATTTTGAAATCTGTCCCCCCTCCCCTCTCGAGAAAATTTTAAGTGCTTTTTTTATACTAAATTTTCTTCCAAAAACGTGAATTTTTAACACAAATTCATGTTTTTACACCCTTTTTATACCTAAATATCGCTTTTTATTCAATAAAATGTAGTATTATCTTATAAAAAAACTATTATTAAACATTTAATGGTTTAAAAGTATTTTGTTTTGGAAATTGGACCCCACACCTGACCCCCCTCTAGGTTTCAAAATCTTCCACCCCGGGTCGACCCGACCCCCCCCTAGAAAGCTAGGGGGTTTCGATCCCCCTAGGTCCCCCCCTAGATTTTGAAATTTCATTTACCCGGGGTAAACACACCCACTTGCTTTTTGACCGTGTTCATCTATGTTTGTACCTACATTTAAAAATTTCAGAGTAGTTTAGGGTCCTAAGAAAAAAATAGGAAGATAGCCCGTGGATTTTTTTGAAGAATTAACATTTTTGTAGAGAGTGGATACCATACATGGGCAAGTTGGTCCGGAGTCGGAGTGGGGGGGGGCTAAGCCCCTAATTAGGGGAGATTGTAAAATCAGAGAAACGCAAAATACTTATATCGTTTTTTTTTTCTGGAGTCTATTTTACACCTATGGGTTCAAATGTTTTGAACCACAATTTAAACGTTAATTTGAATGTATTTGGTATTTGCTTACAATCATTCCATTCCTGATTCTGATATCAAGTTTACAACTTATGATGGATAATTTTACTGTGATATTTATAATAGTTAAAATATGTTGAATACTTTTGCTGTGATATTTATGGCAACTTAAAACGGTATATGGATTAAACATCTAAACT
>JASAMX010010401.1:0-65302 GCA_030248175.1 Microlaimidae sp. YZB2_3 | reverse complement strand
GACCAATTTGACAACATTTAAAAATTTTAATTTAATTGGTTTTGTAACAAAAAAGTTGTATAATCTTGCGTTATAGGAATTTTATTTGCGACAGTATGTTACTCTTAAGTAATTATATCTCGCGAACTAAGCCACCAATTTTTGCGGAAAGCCTCCCCTTTCGAAAAAGCAAATATTTTCACACATCGATGTAATTCTTTTACTGGAATGAACCCTTTTGATTTTTTGTAAAAATATAACCTTGTGCTCTATAAAAATCTTGTAACAATTTTCGTTTCTCAAAAAAAAAATATTCAATAAAAAGCCAAAAATAAAACTTTTTATAAGGCATTTTTTATGAAAAAATTTTAGTGCAAAAATATATAAAAAACCAACGTATTTTTATATTCATTTCTTGAAAACCTTGATTGAAAATTTTATAAGGTCTGTCAATATTATATTTTTTAGCGAAAAAAACCTGCGATTTTTACCCTAGTGCCAAATTTTTGGATAAGTAAAAATGTTCTATGAAAATTTTTATTTAAATGAAGTGTCAATTTCTAAAATTTTAAAAAAATGTTTATTTTAATAGCTTTTAACAAAAAAACTCAAAATATGATTTTTATCAACGGTCTTGTACTTTTTATTGAACGGTTTTTTTCGCTTCCATGTTTCACAATGGGGTGAGAATTTTCCAGGTAATTTTTGAAAAAAAACATTAATATTTAGCGAAATCATTCGATAAAATCAAATTGCATGGTGTAAAAATAAAGTAAAAAAATAGAACGCTGTTTTTTTTCTATATTTTCATAACAAAACTTTTTGCAGGCAAGATACTATTGTTCCAGCAATATGACCAAAAAAAATCCTATTTTTGCTGTTTTTGAAAACTCGGTCTAAACGTAAAACTGTTACAAAGTAACTTTGGAAAACTCAAAATAAAATTTTGTTAAAAATAGTCAAAATTAAGTGCAAAAAAACTTTTTGTGTTTATTCTAACACACATTATTTTTCGTAGAAAATTTAGTTTTTTTAAATGAAAGTGCAAAACCAACACAGTAAACTCACTAAATAAAAACATATGCATTTCATCAAAAAACTTTAAGCCATAGAATAAAAATGCATATTTTTTGAGTTATGTCATAATAATGACCTATTTTTCATTAATTTATGCTAATTGCAAAATATATTTATTATCTAATATATTTAAGAAATTGAATTGTTCCATTATTAAATTAAAACAGACTTTTTATTATAACTGGTGTAAATTAACAGAAGAATATGACTTTAAAATAAAAACGTCATTTAAAATGGATTGAATTAATGTTGTTATATTGGCAGAATGTTGTTATTCAGGATTTAAACTTCTTTTGGTAAGTTATATATATATTTTTTTGTTAGTTAATATTAGCAATTAGCCTAACCGAATGACCTCAGCCTGAGATTTTTTGTAGTTTTAAAGTTATACTCACAATTAAATATATGTGAAGGCAATCGGATTGAACATGCAGCGTGTTACATATTTTAGTAGGTAATTAACTACTTAAAATTTTTGAACTAGGTAGTTAAATAGTAAGTAGTTAAGTAGTTAATCCTTTAACTAAACACATACTTGCCTTAATAGGACCAAAAATTACTTTTTTAGTGTAAAACACTTAAGTCGTAATCTTAATAATTAACAATTTCCATATTTTTATTGAGTTTTAGCTCTCTGTTTAGTACGTTTTACAGAACGGCTGGACAGATAATATAACCAAAAATATATAATAAAAGGAAAAATGAGAAAACCTGCTTAGTTTTGATTTAAATGGAACCTTTGGATTTTGGGCCCATTTAAATGGGAGCCCATTAAAATAAGTCCCATTTAAATGGGATCCCAATTAAATGGGATCCCATATAATAGGTTCCCATCGGAAATGGGACTTATTCAAATTGTATTCATTTACGGGATTTCATTTCAAAATTCGGACTAATTAATGGATTTCAAATTGTAATGGGATCCCATTTAGGGGGACCTATTTAATGAGTACGAAAATCGCAAAAAAGTTCGAATTAGGGGGACCAGGTCCCATTTAAAAATGGGAATTTTTTCCACAAGCAGTTTGTTCTAAGTGTCTCATTTTTCCTTTATTATATATTTTTGATATAACATAGTTTAAATTTAAATAGGTTGTTTACAAGAAAAAAATACTCATTGTTTAGTTAAATATTTCGGGGCCGATGATTTGCAAACTTATTTTTAAAAAGTTTTGTATCTTTTTTGAATACGAGTTTTTATCGTATAACAGTACTGGCACCGGGTTAGAATTTTGAATATATCTGAAAAAAAACTTCAAACTTGATTCAAATTAGGTTTTTATAAAACTATAAAAAAGCACTTTGTGTATAAATTCAATTTGAGTGGCAAAATATGGATTTTCTGATTGAAGACTCGCAGCACGTGCAAATTACTGTACACATTCTCACATTCAAACACCGTGAAATTTCAACAATTCCGCCCCGCAGCAAAAATTTTTCGGTTTTTATAAAAACACTAAAATACTTGACTGTTTACTTCACCCAACTTTCTGCCTACTTTGCTGAACTACTTTCTGCCTACTTTTTAGCTACTGTGTTAACTACTTGTATTAACTACTTTATTTTTTTCCGAAAGTAGGTAGTTAACTAACTTTTAAAAAAAGAAAGTAGATAGTTAAGTTGTTAGCTAAAAGCATGGTAGTTAAGTAAGTGTAAAGGGCTTTTTGACTTAGTTATCACAACACTCAGTATTAAGTGTTCAGCTAAGCGGCTGACTTAATTGCCTCCCCAGTGAAAAATACAGAAAAACAATTAACAAAAAGACTACAGCAAGCGTGGGGGATGGGAACAAAAAAAGCTTTTTATGCCTTGTCTGTAAAGTTGTGCTAAATAGATTTGCTATTTTAGGATTATTTTGTTTTTTTTTATTGAGATTTTTTTTTTCAAAATTATAGGGACAAAGAGCTCTCGACGCATAGCATCAAAATACGATTAATGACTAGTCTATTCAATAATAGCGCGATTTCAGATTCTGTTTTATTTGAGCTCCATTATTAAGGGGGGGAATTCTTCAAATTTTGTCCAAATAAATTTCAATTTTCGTTCTGTACAACATTATCAAGCCTAGGGGGAGATTTCATTAGATTTTTTCAAAATAATTTTCGATTTTTTTTTCACTCCGCTGGATGATTATTAAGAGGGGTAATTTTTTAAAAAATGTTCTAAGTAAATTTCGATTTTTTCTGTGCAACATATTAAACCAGGAGGAATTCCTTAAAAAACTGTTCAAATGAATTTCAATTTTTTTATTCTGTTCACCATTAATAAATGGGAAACCTTTAAAAATCGTTAAAATAAATTTCGATTTTTGCTAACTATACAATTAAGCACGGGAAAATCTTTAAAAATCGTTCAAAATAAATTTCGATTTTTTTTTTCGGCTGTAAATTTATTAATCAGAGGGAATCGTTTAAAAACTGTAGTTTCAATTTTTTTATTTTTTCTGTCCCACGATTAGCAAGAACGACTCAAAAATCGCTCAAGTAAATTATTTTTTCTGTGCACCATTATTACAAGCAGGGGGAATCCAAAAAATTTCCAATTCAGGAAAAGTCTTGATAATTTCAATCAAAAATAAATGAAGGGAGTGTGGACACGGAGTACTCCCGTACACAAATGTTCTGCGGCACATTGTTAAATTATTTTCTTTTTTAGCTTGACTTCTCCCAAACGGCAATAAAAAATCGAAGTAAGTGGTTTGCTTTTTTGTCAAAAAAAAATCCTTTAAAGTTTTAAAAACGAAGAATTTAAAATTAAAAATAAAAAATATTTTTGAAATTATTTATTTTGTTTTTTTCTTGAATTTTTTTGAAAATTTGAGAATATGCTCAATAGTTTCTACTATATTCTTTAAAAATAACACTTACTTTTTTATACTTTGAAAATATTCGAATTTTTTAGTTGTGCAAAAATTTATTGATTTTTTCAAAATAATCTTAATTGTTTTAATGTGTTTAAAACTGAATTTTTCGAAACTAAGAACACCTAGTTATTGCGCACGCGAAACAAATATTTTTTCTTTAGCAAATTTCCTGTACTTAACAATATACCCCACATTTGACCCAAAATTAAAAATACAAGTTCAGATAACTTCTAACAAACTTCCTCTTTTTAACAAAAAAAATATACAAAATTTTTTAAAAACAAATTACACACACACACAAATTAAAATGCCGCGTTTAGCACTCTGAGCAATAATAAAAATACACAAAATGATGTTTTCATTTTACTAACCCCAATAAATAATTTATTTTAAAATTTAAAACGTGTTTTAAAAAGGTGCGCAATTCTAAATCATGGTGTATATTTTTTGATGTATATGTATATTCGTATATCACGAGTAAAAAAATTGTATTACAAAAAAATTCTTTTTAGCGGTTGTCCAGAAAATTATTCGTTCATTATTTGTATCCAATTTTTTTGCCGCTCAGCCCAGCCAAATAACAATAAAATTATGTACGCCCGATGGAAGATTAAAACTCTGTTATTTTTTGAATTTTTGGTTTCAATTTCCAACCGAATTCAAAAATATATCAAATTCAATTATTTAAAATAAAACATTATAACTGAATATAGTAAGTACACAGAAATTAGTATAATCTAAAATTTTGCATATTTTCATAACAAAATTTGCATATACAATATCTTAAATACATCTGAATTTTAACAGAAAAGAAAAATTCCAACGTAGCAAACAAAAACACACCGTGGCTGGTGTTTGAAAACAAAATTTATCTGAAAATACCCAAGCCAATTTTGCTAATATTTGGAAAAACTGCTTAAAAAATATTTTTTGCACAATTTTTTACTCAACTTATGTATTCGATCTACAAATCCAAAAATTCACAAAAAAACCGAAAACCATGGTTAAGTATACCGCACATTTAAGCATTAACTTTATGATCACAATTTAGATGGTGCACGGTCTGAAAATTCCCGCTTTATTAGGCATTTTTCCGCCGCCCCTGCAAAAAAATAAAAAAAGTATCCAAAAATGCTCATTATGATGCCATTATTCGGGCGAGTTTTTTGTAGTCTGTAGTTATTTTAGCATTTTAAAACTCCGTCTTTTCAATTATAACGCTTTTTTGTTCTCCCCTTTCCTTCTTTTTTCTCTTTTTATCCTCCTGCTTACCCTCCCCATTTCGGAACTGGCCTCCGAATTTACCCCGGGAGAGGGCAGGATTTTTCTTTAAAATTGCATAAAAATATTTTTAAAATTTTCTGATTTTTTTAAAATTCGCGGAAATTATATTTGAAATTAACAAACATATTATTCAAATTTTTTGTGAAATTTTGGAGCATTTTTCTTGAGATTTTCTCAAAACCGATTTAAAGGTGCAGTTTTCTTCTAAATTGCCGGATAGATTTGTGATTAGTGGGGCTTTCATCAGTAAAACCAATTTTTAAAAAACTCAAAATGAGGTTTTCTCAACTTTTGATTCGGTTTTCCAAAATAATTTAAATTTTCTCATATTTTTCGATGTGTTTAAAACCTAGATCCCGGGAAGCTAAACATTTCGTATTGACCTAATTTTTCGGCGTCTGTGTGTAAAAAATGAGTAAACAAAAAACAAATTAGGTACTTTACAACATATTTGACCTAAAACTAAAAACCGATTAAAAAAAAACCACGTTTTCTCAATTATATTATTATTTTTTATCGGTTTTCCAAATAATCTTAATTTTTCGACTTATTTTAAACTAGAGGACGGGAAAGTTAGAACACAAGGATTTTTTCAATTGATTTTGCGCGTAAAAATGACAAAAATAAAATGCTATATTTTTCACACGAAACAAAAATAATTTAGAATATTTGACCAAAATTAAAAACCGATTAAAAATGTTACCACGTTTTTTCTTACTTATAATTATTATTTTATTTGGTTTTCCAAAATTAATTGTTTCGATGTGTTTAAAACTAGATTTTTTGGAAATGTTAAACAGGAAGGATTTTCTTAATTGATTGCGCGTAAAAAAATGAAATAAAGACAACGCAATACTTTTTTCAAGCAAATTTTCTGTAATGTAACAAAACAATTCGATATATTTATCCCCAAAACTTAAATATGAGTTCAAAATAACTTCGAGCAAAAAAAACTTTCGAACCAAAAAAAATTATAAAAATATGCAATAATAAAGTTTTTTTAAAGAAGAAATCTCAATATACATAGCTTATTGGAAATTAATATCACTTTTATATATACGACGGTTTAAATCATCTTAACTAAAGTTACATCTTCACTTACAAAGGTCAATTACAGTTAATTTACTGAAAATAAAAGCGGATACGCCAAGTAAAACTATTTCTAATTCATTATCTACCAGTTCTGTAGTAGTGTTTTTTAAAATTTAATGAACGACTCTAATTAGTAAAAAAATTTACTATCTTATGACTTTTTAAAAGAATTAATTTAGTTTTCTTAGTTAGTTTGTTCATAAAAAAAATAAACTGAACTAATTAAAAGAGTTAAAACAAACAACATAAAAATAAAAAATACGTTACGTTAGGCAAATTGACATAAATTTTGATACTGAACATCAGCGTATAAAAAACACTGAATCATGTAAGCATGGCAGCTGGTTCTATGTCTGGTACGATGACCTTACACAAAAAAAGTGGAATAAAATGTCAACACTGGGACAAAAAAATGTACAAACATGGTTTTAAAGACTTTGGTCACTTTAAGAATAATTGTCAAAATACCTAATTTGCATATGGGTGGTCCATGGTGTTATACATCTGATTCCTTACGTGGAATGGGGATTTTTGTTACTCGACGTGCCAAAAATTTATTTAAAACAAAAATAGTGCTTTAAAAACTAAAAGAACCTTATAATGTATCTTCCATGAGCTTTACTAGAAAACAGCACTGTGAACTTCCATTATTTTCAAGGATTTTATTTTGCCAACTTAAGAATATTTAATAATAAAATACTGTCTCGTTATCACAAACACATTAAATTACAAACTATGATTATGTTATTTTGTGGGTGTATTTATGAGACGTTTGTTGAAAAAAAGTTTGTTTATCACACAATTATATTTAAAAGAAAAATATGAAAATAGGTTTAAAATATTTAAGCGCTTATATTTCTAAAATATTTTTAGTTTAAAATATCTTTTTTAATAAAAACAATAACCCAACATTTAAATATATATAGATATATATATATATATATATATATATTTTTTTTTAAATGTTTATTCATTTATAAACTTCTTTAGGGAGATACAAAAAGCTTTTAAAAAAAACTATTTTTTTGGATAAATATAAATAGCCTCAAAAATAAAAGCTTAAATATTTTAACCTATTTTCATATTTTTCTTTTAAATATAATTGTATGATAAACAGACTTTATTTAAACAAACGTCTCATAAATATGTACACTCAAAAAATAACATAGTTCATAATTTCTGGTTTAAATGTGTTTGCTTTAAAGAAACAGTAGCTATCATTAAATATTCTTGAGCTTATGCAAAAAAAATTCTTGTAAGAAATCATGGAAATTTATATGAAACTGTTCTAAGTAAAACTCATTGAAAGATTGATAGAGTTTCTTTTAGTTCTAAAATATTAATTTTTTGTCTAATAATATTAACTTGCCTCTTAAGCATCCGCGTAACAAAGAATCCCATTTCGCATGTAATAGGATCAGATGTATAACACCAGATGGAACCAGACCGAATATGCAATTTTCAGGATTTTGACAACTACCTCCTAAGTGGACCAAAGTCTTTAAAAACCATGTTTGTGTATTTGTCCCAGTGTTGACATTTTATTCCACTTTTTGTGTTGAGCGTTACATAACGGCTGTCACGCCATGATTCAGTGTTTTTTATACACTGATGTTTAGTATCGAGACATGTCCATCCTAAATTAACGTATTTTCATTTTTATGTTGTTGTTTTAACTCTTTTTAATTAGTTAGTCTATTTTTATGAACAAACTAACTAAGAACTAATTAATTCTTTTAAAAAGTCATAAGATAGTAAATTTTTTTACTAATTAGAGTCGTTCATTAAATTTTTAAAGACACTACTACAGAACTGGTAGATAATGAATTAGAAATAGTTTTCTTGGCGTATCCGCTTTATTTTAGTAAATTAACTGTAATTGACCTCTGTAAGTGAAATGTAACTTTTGTTAAGATGATTTAAACCGTGGTATATATAAAAGTGATGTAACACCAATTGGTATGTATGTGATTTTTCTTTAAAAAAACTTTATTATTGCATATTTTTATAATTTTTTTTTGGTTAAAAAAGTTTTTTTGCTCGAAGTTATTTGAACTTGTATTTAATTTCTGTAAAATATATTGTAAATTATTTTGTTACGTACAGAAAATTTGCTTAAAAAAAGTATTGCGTTGTGTTTATTCATTTTTTACGCGCATTCAATCAAAAAAATCCTCGTGTTTTTAGCGTTCCAAAAATCTAGTTTTAAACACATCAAAAAATTGAGATTATTTTGGAAAACCAATAAAATAATAATATAATTGAGAACGTGGTTATTTTTTTTAAATCGGTTTTTTAACTTCAGTCAAATATTCTAAATTATTTTGTTAGGTGCAGAAAATTTGCCTGAAAAAAATATCACGTTTTGTTTATTCATTTTTACGCGCAATCGATTAAAAAATCCTTGTGTTCTTAGCTTTCTAAATATCTAGTTTTAAACACATCAAAAAATTAAGATTATTTTGGAAAACCAATAAAATAATAATATAATTGAGAACGTGGTTTTTTTTTAATCGGTTTTTTAACTTTAGTCAAATATTGTAAATTATTATTTTGTTACGTACAGAAAATTTGCCTAAAAACGTATTGCGTTTTGTTTACTCATTTTTTGCGCGCAAGCGCGAAAAAATTGAGTAAAAAATACGGAAAAAAATCTTAGCTTTCCAGAAATCTAGTTTTAAACACATCAAAATATAGAATTAAATTATTTTGGAAAACCAATAAAACATATTGAGAACCTGGTTAGGGTTTTTAAAATTGGTTTTACTGATGAAAGGTGACTAATCACAAATCTATCATCATTTAAAGAACTGCACCTTTAAATCGTTTTGCAAATGATCTAAAAACATATTCCCAAAATTTCAGCGAAATTTATGATTTTTTGTGTTTGTTAATTTCCAAATATGATTTCCGCGAATTTTAAAAAAATCAGAAAATTTTAAATATTTTATGATTTAAAGAAAATGAGACCTGTGCACTGCCCTCTCCCGGGGTTTTATTGGGGAGGCAATTCCAAAATGGGGGAGGGGGCACCAGGGCAATAAAACAGAAAGGGTAAGCAGGGGAGAAAGATAAAAAGAGAAAAAAAGAAGGAAAAGGGACAAAAAAGCGTTATAAGATAAAAATAGGTTTAAAATGGTTTAAAATGCATTAAAATAAGCTAAGAACTGCAAAAATTTCGCGATGATGGCATCATAATAGGTAAAAAATTGCGCCATAATTTTTGGATACTTTTTTATTTTTTTGCAGGGGGCGGGCAATAAAACGGAGGGGGCAAATCCTCTAATAAAGCGGGGGGCATTTTCAGACCCTGCACAGGTCTGAAATAGGATCATAAATTTAATGCTTAAATGTGCGGTATACTTAACCATGGCGCATTTTTTTCGCTTGGATTTTGGTATCAATCAATGCATCAGATTTCACTGAGTAAAAAATTGTGTTACAAAAAAAATCAATTTTCAGCGGTTGTCCAGATATTAGCAAGAATATAGCTTGGTTATTTCAGATAAATTTTGTTTTTTTACCAAACACCAGCCATGGTGTGTTTTGTTTGCTTACGTTGGACTTCTTTCTTGTTAAAATTCAGATGTATTTAAGATATTGTATATGCAAATTTTGTTATGAAAATATGCAAAATTTTTAATTATACTAATTTCTGTGTCTTTTTATTTACTATATTTCAGTTATAATGTTTTATTTTAAATAATTGATTTAATGTATTTTGAATTCAGTTCAATATTGAACCAAACTCAAGATGACAGGAGTTTTTTTAATCTTCCATCGGGCGTACATATTTATTGTTATTTGGCTGGCTGAGCGGCAAAAAAATTGATACAATAATGAAGCGATAATATCTGGACAACCGCTAAAAAATAATTTTTTTGTAATACAATTTTTTACTCAGTGAAACCTGACGTATCAATTGATATCAAATATACATATACATCGAAAAAAATATACACCATGATTTAGGATACCGCACCTTTAAAACACGTTTTAAATTTTAAAATAAATTATTTATTGAGTTTAGTAAAATAAAACACCCATTTGTGTATTTTTTTATTATTGCTCAAGCCTAAACACAGCGTTTAATTTGCTGTGTGTGTGATTTGTTTTTAAAAAAATTTTTATTGTATATTTTTTTTGTTAAAAAAGGATTTTTGCTTAAAGTTATCTCAACTTGTATTTAATTTTGGTCAAATATTGTAAATTATATTGTTAAGTACAGGAAATTTGCCTAAAGAAAGCTGTTTATTTATTGTTTACCGCGTGCGCAATCGTTTCAGGTGTTCTTAGTTTTGGAAAAATTCAGTTTTAAACACATTAAAACAATTAAGATTATTTTGGAAAAATCAATAAATTTTGCACAACTAAAAAATTCGAATATTTTCAAAGTAATATATAAAAAAGTAAGTGTTATTTTTAAAGAATATAGTAGAAACTATTGAGCATATTCTCAAATTTTAGAAAAATTCAAAAAAATTCAAGAAAAAAAAACAAAATAAATAATTTCAAAAATATGTTTTTATTTTTTTAATTTTAAATTCTTCGTTTTTAAAAACTTTAAAGGGTTTTTTAAAAATACATTTTATACAAAAGCAAAGCCACTTGCTTCGATTTTTTATTAATTGGTCACATCGTTTGGGATAGATTAAAAAGAAAATAATTTAACAATGTGCCGGCAGAACTGTTGTGTTGCGGGACTGTCGTGTCACGCTCCTTTTCATTTATTTTTTGATTGAAATTATCAAGACTTTTCCTGAATTGAAATTTATTGAATTCCCCCCCCTCCTTGTAATAATGGTGCACAGAAAAAAAATCAAGATTTACTTGAGCGATTTTTAATGATTTCCCCCTTTTATTAATGGTGAACAGAATAAAAAAATTGAAATTTATTTGAACAGTTTTTAAACAATTTCCTCTGATTAATAATTTTGCACCGAAAAAAAATCGAAATTTATTTGAACGATTTTTAAAGATTTTCCCCGTGCTTTTAAAAAATGTATAGTTCACAAAAAGAAAAAAATCGAAATTTATTTTAACGATTTTTAAAGGTTTCCCCCATTTATTAATGGTGAACAGAATAAAAAAATTGAAATTCATTTGAACAGTTTTTAAGGAATTCCTCCTGGTTTAATAATGTTGCACAGAAAAAAAATCGAAATTTACTTAAACGATTTTTAAAGAATTTACCCCTCTTAATAATGGTGCACAGAATAAAAAAATCGAAAATTATTTGAACGATATTTGATGAATCTCCCCTGGCTTAATAATGTTGTACAGAACAAAAATTGAAATTTATTTGAACAAATTTTGAAGAATTTCCCCCCTTTAATAATGGTGAACAGAATAAAAAAATTGAAATCGCGCTATTATTAAATAGACTAGTCATTAATCGTATTTGATGCTATGCATCAAGCTCTTTCCTTATAATTTTGAAAAAAAAATCTCAATAAAAAAAAAACAAAATAATACTAAAATAGCAAATCTATTAGCACAACTTTACAGACCATCCGACAGCGTAAAAGCTTTTGTTCCCCAGATCCACGCTTGCTTAGTCTTTTGCTAATTGTCTGTCATTTTCACTGGAGAGCAATTAAGTCACGCTTAGCTGAACACCTTAATACTAGTGTTGTGATAACTAATTAAGTAGAAAACTACTTAACTACTTAACTACCATGCTTTTAGCTAACAACTTAACTATCTACTTTCTTTTTTAAAAGTAGTTAACTACCTACTTTCAAAAAATAAAGTAGTTAATACAAGTAGTTAACACAGTAGCTAAAAAGTAGGCAGAAAGTAGTTAGCAAAGTAGGCAGAAAGTAGTTAGTGAAGTAAACAGTCAAGTATTTAGTGTTTTTATAAAAACCATCAATATCTGCGGGGCGATATTAGGTAAAACTCACCGGTGTTTGAAACAAAATGTGAGAATGTGTACAGTAATTTGCACGTGCTGCGAGTCTTCAATAAAAATCCATATTTTGCCACTCAACAGTGATTTTATACACAAAGTGCTTTATAGTTTATGAACCTAATTAAAATCGTTGAAGTTTTTAGATATATTTGCGAACTCTAACCCATCAGTACTGTTATACAATAAACTGGGTAAAAAATACAAAACTTTTTAAAATAAGTTTGCAAAATACATCAGCAAAACATGTTAACTAAACAATAAATTATTTTTTTCTTGTAAACAACCTCTTGAATTTAAACTATGTTATATCAAAAATATATAATAAAGGAAAAATGAGACACTTAGAACAAACTGCTTGTAAAAAAAGTTCCCATTTAAATGGGACCTGGTCCCATTTAATTGGGACTTTTCGATTTTGGTCCTATTTAAAAAGGTCCCATTTAAATGAGATCCCATTAAAATTGAATCCCATTTAATTAGGTCCGATTTAAATGAAATCCCATTTAAATGGGATCCCATTTAAATAAGTCCCATTTAAATGGGACCTATTTATATGGGATCCCATTTAAATGGGATCCCATTTAAATGGGACTTATTTAAATGGGATCCCATTTAAATGGGACCAAAATCCAAAGGTTCCATTTAAATGGGACCGTTTTTTACAAGCAGTTTGTTCTAAGTGTCTCATTTTTCCTTTATTATATATTTTTGGTTATATTATCTGTCCAGCCGTTCTGTAAATATTACTAAACATAAAGAACTGGCAAAACCGATAAAATATGGAAATTGTTAATTATTAAGGTACGACTAAGTGTTTTTTACACTAAAAATTTAATTTTTCATTCCTACTAAGGCAAGTATGTGTTTAGTTAAAGGATTAACTACTTAACTACTTACTATTTAACTACCTAGTTCAAAAATTTTAAGTAGTTAACTACCTACTAGGGATGCATTGAGCTGCTCACAAATGCTCAATACCAATTGGTACTCACATATGTTCAATTGTGAGTACTAAGCTTAAGATCGCAGTAAATCTCAGGCTTAAGCTCAAGCTCACAATTAGTCCAAGCTAATTAGCTTAGTTGTAAGCTTGAAAATAAAAAAATATATATATAACTTTACCAAAAGAAGTTTAAATCCTGAATAACAAGCATTATTAGAATATGCCAATATAACAACATTAATTCAATCCATTTAAATGACATTTTTATTTTAAAGTCATATTCTTCTGTTAATTCACACCAGTTATAATAAAAAGTCTGTTTTAATTTAATAATGGAACAATTCAATTTATCTAAATTCACGTAAATAAATAAATCTGTTTGAATTCACGTGAATTAATGAAAAATAGGTCATTATTATGACATAACTCAAAAAATATGCCATTTTATTCTATGGCTTAAAGTTTTTTGATGAAATGCATATGTTTTTATCCATGGTTTTATCTGTTGGTTTTGCACTTTCATTTAAAAAAACTAAATTTTCTACAAAAAATAATGTGTGTTAGAATAAACACTTAAAAATGCAGTAAAAAGTTTTTGGCTTTGATTTTGACTATTTTTTAACAAAATTTTATTTTGCGTTCCAAACCTTGTAACAGTTTTTACGTTTAGACCATTTAAAAACGGCCGAAATAAGGATTTTTTTGGTCATTTTATCCTGGAACAATGATATCTTTGCTGCAAAAAGTTTTGTTATGAAAATATAAAAAAAACAGGCGTTGTATTTTTTACTTTATTTTTACACCATGATTTTGATTTTATCGAATGATTTCGCTAAATATTAATGTTTTTTTTCAAAAATTACCCTGAGATTGTCACCCCATTGTTTGTGAAACATGGAAAGCGAAAAACCGTTCAATAAAAAGTACAGGCATTTAATAAAATCATATTTTTTGAGTTTTTTTGTGTTAAAAGCTATTAAAATAAACATTTTAAAATTTTAAAATTGACACTTTTCCATTTAAATAAAAATTTTCATAAGAAACTTAAATTCAGCATTTTTTCTTATGCCAAAAATTTGCCGACCGTTTTAGGGTAAAAATCGCAGGTTTTTTTCACTAAAACACTAATATCTTGACAGACCTTATAAAAATTTTCAATCAAGGTTTCAAAATGAATATAAAAATACGTTGGTTTTTTATATATTTTTGCACTAAAATTTTTTAGTAAAAAATGCCTTATAAAAAGCCTTATTTTTGGCTTTGTTGAATATTTCGACGAAAAATTGTTACAAGATTTCGGAGCACAAGGTTATATTTTTACAAAAAATCAAAAGGGTTCATTCCATAAAAGAATTACATCGATGTGTGAAAATATTTGCTTTTTAGTTTTTATACACTTTCCGCAAAAATTAGTGGCTTCGTTCGCGAGATATAATTACTTAAGAGAACATACTGTCGCAAATAAAATTCCTATACGCAAGATTATACAACTTTTTTGTTACAAAACCAATTAAATTAAAATTTTTAAATGTTGTCAAATTGGTCGCGGTAGATAGGTTTAGTATTAAAGAAGTAGTTAATTCAAGGCGTTATAGGAATTTGATTTGTGACAGTGCTCTTTTAATGTTTTTTATTTATATTCAATATCATTTTTGTTCAAAAAGCTAAAAAAAGGTTTTTCATAATATACTTAATTTCACCCTTGAGAGTTTAAATAATAAAAATCCATAATTACAACAATTTTGTTTTATACATGTCAGATGCTATCAAAAATACGTAAAAATGCTATATATTTAAATATCATTAGAACATACAAGCATTTATTTTAATTTTTTTATTCAATTTCTATTCAAATTTTTTTAAACATAAAAATTGGTATTTTTCTATTTTAAAGCATATTTCTATTTACAAAAACTAGTTTAAATTCCTTTAAACATAAACATTTATCGTAAATTTAATTTAAATAAACTAAGTTGATAATTAATATTAAAAATTTCAGTCTTCAATATTATACCTTTTTTACAAAACTCCTTTTATACTTGGATTTAATGATACAAAAGGTATATGACTTTTACTATATACTTTTACTTATACAAAAGGTATAAGGTATAGTATAACTCTTTTCGCTAAAAAATCGCAATGAAACTTAATAAATCTATAAAATCAAGAAAAACATGTTGTATTTTGACTTATTCAATAACACATTTGTAGGTGAAATAAGCTTGTTTATATCTATAAACTAGCTGTACTGTAACTGTAGCTGTACTGTCATTTTTACACGCCATGAGGCCTTACATTTATTTTTTAATTAAAAACCATAATTTTATCTGAAATTCATATGTTCGTGAAATCAAGTGTTTTGCGGTGTTTTCTGGGTTGTCTTGTTTTACAGTCTTACAAGTAAAATTTTTTTCCCATGGGGGGGGGGGTTCAGCCCCTCTCAAGTCGTCCTGAAAAAACCCATTGCTGCTGTTCTTCCCTTTGAACTCATTTGAGGGCTCTATCCACTCATAGCCCCCATTTCTGCGGACTATGGTCATTCTTTTCTGTGCTTACGACATACGATTCTTCTAAAATCTATACTATACGTAAGTACACTTTAAACATTCGTCAGGCTCACAAATGCTCAATACCAATTGGTACTCACATATATTTAATTGTAGGTACTCAGGCTCAAGCTCACAATTAATTTAATTGTGAGTGCTAAGTAATGCTGAGCTCAAAAATAAAATCTGGTGCTCAATGCATCCCTACTACCTACTTACTACCAACTTGTAATTTCATTTAACTACTTAACTACCTACTTATAATTTTTAAAGAAGTTAACTACCTACTTAACTACCTACTTTGATTTTTGGTTAACTATCACAACACTACTTAATACTTGATTAATAATTAAAAAGATATTGTTTCAAGACTAAAGCTAAAGTCTTCCAGGCTGAAATTAAGGGCGTAACTGTTCTCCGCCAGGAAGAAATAAACAATAGCGAGAAAAATTGAAAAAAAGTTTTTAGCAGTTATGTAACCAATTATTATTTAGTTGCGTCATGTGTTTCTCTGCACGTGATATTTTCTCGAAGAACGAGTGGTTACTTTACCACTCATCTATTTTCACCCTGATAGAATTTATCTTTAGCCAAATAATGGTCCGTCCAGGTAGTTTATTTATGGAATAAATATATATATTATTTATTTATAAACATGATTTATAAATACATCGTAGTTAAACCGCTCATGTTTTCATATAACATATAAGTATAGCCGGAATTCAGCGCGGTAATTATTAAAAAACCGCACATAACCGTTTAATTACAGTAAATATCCTGCTGGGTGCCCCATATACTTATATGATAAGCGGTTTAACTACCAGGCGTCAATAATTCATAAATCACGTTAAAAAGCGAGATAGTATACAATTTATTATTGAATGATTATATTGACAAATCCGTGTCTATAAAGCTTAGTATATCCATAGTTGGCCATTTATATTTTTTTCCAATTTTTAATTAAGATTGACTTTGTAGCAGTGGCGTGCCCAGGATTTCATTTGAAGGGGGGCGGTCTGGGAGGAAAATACTAACCCGGAAGGTGGGCGCGGCAGTCTCCCAGAAATGGGGTGTCTGGAGGGCGAGAGCCCTCCAGCGGAGTCAAGGGGCAGAGCCCCTTGTCAGGAAGGTTCGGAGGGCAGAACGCTCCTGGGGAAGAAAATTTTTAATTTAAGGTGTTGAAATACACTAGAAATTTTAATTTCTGATGATACTTATTACAAAATTTAAGGTCTTTTATCCTTATACATTTAGATTATATGTTTAAAAAGTTAATAAGATGTTATTGGTGTTTATAGTAGTTTTATTTAGCATGTATGTCTTAAGTATTGAACGGCAAAATCGTTTTGAAATCAAAAAACTAAGATAAATGGTGAATATAAACTACCCGCAAAGCGGGAGAAAATTTGGTTTTTGACTATTAATATGCTTTTGGAAGGCATCAAGAAAGTTTCTGTATTCATATTAAAGAAAAAAAAATTCTCTCCCTAAATTCAAAAAACGTAAGGGTCCCTCCCCCCTAATGAAAAAATCCAGCTTTGCCGGATTTTGGGGAAGGGGCCCGCCCCCCCCCCCTGGGCACGCCACTGCTATGTAGGTATTAGAATATGTACTTTGTTTTTTAAATAAAATTATAAACTGACATTATATTTATATAGTTGTTTTTTTATTTGCAGGACAATAAAAATTGAAATTTGCACCATTCTATCTAAAGAATCAAAAACTTGATACTATTACAATTATGGGTTTTTATGAAGCGTCCCTTAGTAGTTATAACCCTTGTGGGCAATTAAATCGAGTTCCCTGGGGTTCAAGTGGCCTGTTGAATGAAAAACAAAAGGCTTCCTGTCCTGGAGTGGCGACGGCGCTATTCATTCCATCTGTGCAAATTTTGGAAATCTGTCACTCCCTATTAATTTTATCTTCTCGCTAGATACTGTTAAAATATTTTTTCAGTTCCTTAAATTTTAACTAAACATACCACACAAAATATATGGATTGCTGTTTAATTATCTGTGGCTAAAGTATTTAAAAAATCATTTTAACATTAAGATCATTTACAAAAAAGTGCGCTTGTACTCGTTTTATACAAACAAATTTACTAAAAAATTTTCCCCAGTTTCCACGACATTTAATGTTATTTTACAACAAGTGGCAAAACTTTATAATTTTTAAAAAAATAGCGCCTAAGCTAGAAGTTCTTTCTAGCTGATAGATATCGTCCATGATCTGCGATGTGCAAGTTTACTTCATAACTTCACACAGTATTTTATCTTCCGCCCTTTTTTCTAAAAGTAAAAATTTGAACCCGAAAACTTTGGAATGTAAAAACAAAATTTAATCAATACGGCAATACGAACCGAAAATGGTGAGAACGTAAGTGTATTCCACGTAGCCGGCCGCGTTGTAAGCTTCACATTTATAGCTTTCTGCATCGTCCGGTGTTATATTCTTGATAGTTAGGCTTCCTGAGGAGATGACGTACTTGTCTGTAATGGATTCGATGGCAATATCTTTTCCCTAAAAATTTTGTCGACTGTATTTTAATCAGAAACAGCATTAATTAAGATAAGAATGAAATTTCACATTTTTTGTGCAAGTGCAAACCTACCCAAACCCAGCTTTTTTTATCCAGTTATCTAAATGTACTATAATTTATTACCAAATATTTGGGTCATTATTAATATGCTACGTACAGGTATAATTATCTTAATTATTGTGGGGTGATACTGATAACGTTTTTAAAGATTATAAAGAAATGTTATATAGGCACTCTAGATAATTTTACTATCAATTTTTTTCAACCATTCATATCACCTAAATTGAAAATTGATACCGAATGATATTTTTTTTATTTAGGAGAAAATGCATTACGCGCAAAGAAAATTTAATACAAGCTCGTATGTATTTACTTAAGAATATGTCACAATAGCTGAAAAGAAAGAATTTTCTCAATTTTTTTGATGTAAGCAAACAACGAAAATTAAGATCAATGTTCGTGTAATCTAAACGCAAATAAAATAAAAAAAGTACTAGGAAAATCAATGGGAATTCCGTCACTAACGCTAAACATAATATAACGTATAGAGTATATAAATAAAGATTTTAAATTAAGGTCATAAGCTTTATTTTATTTTAAATTGTCTGCATTTTATTTTCGTTTTATAGAGCATTTTGACAGGATAGTTTACCACTTTTAAAAATAAAAACATAACAAAAATTGCCACAAATTAATATGAAGTTGCTATATTACTCAACAAAATTTATTCACTTTTCTAGGCACCGCTAGAATTATCCGTTTCGTGGCGCTGACGTGCTACCCAAAGTAAAAAAAACCACAGCAAATTATAAAACTAAAGTACAGGATGTATGTGCATGTTTTCATCGATAAAACGCAGTAGTAGTAGAGAACCGTTGTCTACAACTGTTTAACTCCACAAATTCTGTGTGAAGGTCGCCTTTTTATAGGTACCCACCTATTCAATGAAATTTTTTCAATATCAAGGGTTAAGAAAACTGTTTTTCCTCTTTTCTGGTTTTTAACGATGCCTAATCTTTTACTTTATGCATACCTAAGGGAGTGAAACAAAGTTTAGATTACGTAACAACAACTACATACAAAGTTACAAACAAGTAGAACTCGTTATTTATACAATCAAACATACAGCCAATAATTACAAGATTTCACCCATAAGGCAATAGCCATTAAATATATACATTATTCATACAAACATGCATTAAAAAGGAAATATCTGAGCTTATAATTTTATTTATAGTACAGGTACCCGGAATTTGTAACTAATCAACGAATTTAAATCAAATTTTGCAAAAAGGAAAACGCGTAAATCTCAAACTTACTTCAAAATCTCACTAGCTACTGTTTGTTAAAAATGGCATAGATCAAGACTAAAAAGAATTAAAATGATACTATTTTGCTAACCTTGCAGTTGATTTATGCAACTGTTGTATTAGCGTAAAAGGTTTGTTTAGTGATAGCTACATTGATAAAATTATTGTTTGAATCTTACCTAGCAAGCAAAATCCATCTTACCTAGCAAAATATGCTCACCTAAAAATTTTTCCAGTCTCAATCATTTTTGAATCATCAGTAACATAAAACCACGACCATAGATAAGAACTGTCCCGGCAGCTAGGGGGGGGGGCTGGTTACCTGGGGTAAATCTAATTTTGAATTCTAGAAAGAGGGTTCCAGCAGTGACGTCACCAAGGGGGCACAGAGGGCGGCCGCCCCTTCCCCTCCCCCCCGAAATGGTCGGACGGGAGAAAAATAAGGATAGTGGTTGGGCGAGGGGGGGTGGGAATGGTCGCCAGCTAGTAAAATTTGGGGGTTTTCAGAGGCCAAAAATTCTAAATTTTCTAGCGCCTCGTTAATCGCTCGGCGCCAACTTCTAAAATAGTTTTGGTACCACAATTAACCCCCAAATAGCAAAAAAAAATTTCGCTGCTTCCATACTATGTGCTTATGCATATTTCTTGCCATTTATCTTGCTTAATGTTATTGTCCACGGTCTGGAAATGCCTTCCTCCGCTTTATTGGATGATTTACCCCCCGTTTTATTGCCCCCCCAGCCAAAAAATGAAAAAGTATCCTAAAATTATGACGCCATTTTTATTTATTTTCATTTTATTTATTTATTTCGCATAAAGCAGGATAGGCAAGGCCGATTTTACTCAGCACTAACTAAGCAACCAAATACTATATATAACAATATTAACAAAGAATATTACCACAATGTAGTGTATCTTAGCGCAGGGGCGTAGCCAGGATTTTGGAAAGGGGGTTTGTACTCCATACAAATTTTTTAAAAGGGGGGGGTTGTAGGGGGTTGTACTCCAAATTTTCAAAATACCGTAAAAAAGACATTAAAAAAGGGTAAAATTTTTGCGCTTCGCGCTAGGCGATTCTTTTTGTTGTTATTTGCATTGTTTTTTTAAGTTAAACTTGAAAAATATCCGGTTTAAAGAGGTACAACATTAAAAATCGTGCGATAGCACGAAAAAATTTTCCAAAATTGTTTTTGAAATTCATTAAAAACATCACTTAAATGTTGTAAAAAGGTATATAAATGTCGAGCGCTGAGCGGAGTGAAGCGTGAGGAAATTTTTTAAAATTCTTCTCTTCGGACCCCCCAATTTTTAGCTCCGCCAACCAAAAGGGGGGGTTGCCACCCCTACAACCCCCCTGGCTACGCCCTTGTCTCAGCAGGGACTCGATCCAAGGACCTTCAGTATGCAAGACGTAAGACCTGCCACTGCGCCACAGTCTCGACCTATTATGACGCCATCATTGCAAATTTTTTTGCAGTTTTTAGCCTATTTTAATGTATTTTAAGCCATTTTAGCCCTATTTTTACCTTATTTTAGATTTTTTGTCTTTTTTCCCTTTTCCCTTCTTTTTTTTCTTTTTTTTTTCTTTTTCTTCTGGTTGCCCCCCCCCTTTCGAAAAAGTTGTCCCCCCGTTTTAGAATTGCCCCCCCCAATAAAACCCTGGGAGGGAGGGGGGAGGCAGTGCACAGATTTGTGCAGTATATATTTATTGTTTATTAAAATTATTGTACTTTTTTCAATAACATTTTAGGCAAGATCAATAGCGAGAAATATGTGTATATTAGGGCACTTGACCGGTGAGCGAAGCGAAGCGGGAATTTTTTTTGATTTTTGGGGGTCACTTGTGTTACCAAAACTATTTTATAGTTTGGCGCCGAGCGATTAGCGAGGCGATATAAAATTTTGAATTTTCAGCCTCTGAAAACCCCCAGAATGGCATTCTGCCCCGCGGACCCCCCTGACAAGGGGTTCTGCCCCTTGACCCCGCTGGCAAGGGAAGAATCTGCTCCACTTTTTAGTTTCGCTTTGTTTGAGTCCCGGAAAAAAAATCATCGCGAGCTTTGTTTCAGTCCCGCTTTATTTCAGTCCCGCTTCGTTTTAGTCCCGTTTGGTTTCAGTCCCACTTTGTTTAAGTCCCGCTTCGTTTGAGTCTGACTCCGTTTTAGTCCAAAATATAAATAAATATTTTAAAAACATAAATAAATATTTTTATTTTGATAGTTTTGTAAAAGTTTTTAAAGAACTAAAAATTATTTGTAAACGATTTTTTATTGTGAATTTTTGGAAAAATTAAAATTACCTTTTATGATGTGTTTTAATACTTTATAATTATCTAGCGTTATTTAGCTTTATAAAATCGACTCTGTCAATCATTTAAATCTTGGTTTTGATTTACATTCTTCTAGATATGTTGTATATGTGAACTGAACAGGGGAGTGGTATGATACCCGCTACCACCCGAAATTCCAAAACTGCCCATGACTAGTGATAAAAGTAGTACTAAGACTAGTTAGTGTTAACTAGTACTAGGCTAGATAAGTAAACTAGTACTAGACTAGGAATAGATAATTTTGATTTTCGCCGGACTAGATTAGACTAGATAATTTTCCTGGACTAGATAACTAACTAGTCTAGTCCAAATAATATGCAAATTTTTCACATAAATGACAAATTTACATAATTAATTAGGCTTGTATTATTGTCTTGCCAAACCTATGCTGCAACCAACTAAATTATATTTTTGTCTTTTTCACAAAGGATTGATAACTGTGATAAAACTTTTAAAGTATACGAACTGGTCATTAAAATCTTAGAGGGTTTATGCATGGTTTTAATATTTTTTTTTATTTTTAGTGTGTAGCGTATCCTGATATTTTTAATGTGTAGCTTGAAATCTTGACTATCAGTTAAAGTTGTAAACATAGCCTTGTTAATTAATGATTCTTTCAGATTTTCACACTTGTTTGATTACTCATTTATGAATGCCTGAGAACATCACTAGAACAATTTTTTGCTAAATCAAAAGACCGTACTCTCTTGATGACTGAAAACACCTTCTTATTTTAAGCTTGGTTAGTAAAGTAGGGTGGGGTACGAACGTAGCTGGCGTACAATTGATAAATTAAATAATCTCTATTTTAGCTTTAATAATATTAGTAAATATATTAAGATTCTATTATTTTAAAAGTTATCAAACAACTTTTCACTTTACATTTATATTCATTTTTTGCTTGAAAGTGCGATTCAGAGTAAGCCTTTTTGTCTTTGACCTTGAGGATTTTTTTGAAAACAAACCTTATTGCTACCACTTACCACACACAAAATTTTTTTGGTTAAAATATTTTTAGTGGTTCAGGAGATTTGACCCTTTAAAAACATTTTTCGGTGATCTTGTACTTAAAAGATTGCTTAATGAGTATAAAAATTTAAATTACAAGTTATACACTTAACGAACACGGAAACTTTTTTTTCATTTGATACCTTGATTGTTAAGATTGCTGCAGCATTTGTTGAAACATAGTGTTTGATGTTTGCCGTACAAAAAAACCCGCGATTTTTTGACCAAAAAGACGAAGTGTAAAGAAAAATTTCGGGCAAATTTAATTCCTATTTTTGGCCGAACATTTCAGATCAAAAATTATCCTGTGAGCAGAAAACAGTCCAATATGCATCATTTTCACTATTATCTTATTGAAATAATTTAATAAAGCATCGCGACAACTTTTTTATACATATCATTTTTCAAAAATATAGAAACGAAAAATAATATCACTTGAAAAACAAAAAGTTTGAACACATTCTATTTTCATCACTATAACATTAAAAACAGAAAACCAATTTTATCATTTTTAAACATAAGCTTATCTTAGAGCTTAGAGGGATGTTAAAATCATATTTGATTGTGTATTGATTCCAAAAATATATCTTGAGTTATTGATAAAAAAAATGTAACGGGTTAAGTAAAAGATAAAAAAATTGTGAGAATGCTAAAAAATTATTATTTTTGAGTTGAAAAATATCAAAACAGACATTTTTTTGAAAAAACCGAAACTAAGATCTTATAATTTTAATGTTTAATTGGGGAACAAAACCAAACTGGATTAACCGGTACTGGAACAAATTGAAAATTTATCTGAATTCGAAACCCTACCGATTCGAACACGCTACTCGCTCACAATTTTTAAACTTGCTAAGTTTGCCGCGACAAATAAATTCCTATACTTCGTGTTGTCGGCGAATAAAATGACAATATCGCAATAACTATTGCAAAAATTTTAACAATCAAAGTAAAAAAAGAAAGTAGGAAGTAACTGCTTTATTTAAATGAATCATTTTAAACTTAAATTTTAATATTCATTGAACACTCTTTTAAGTATTCAGAATAATCAAAAAACAATGCATTTTTGGAGAGTCATATCTCTTAAACCACTGGAGATATTTTTTTGGCTACTGGTGGAAAGAAAAAGGTTTTAAAAAAATCATCAAAATTGAAGACATAAGGTTTGACTCCCTACCTGCCTTTTAACACCAAGCACTTTAGAGTTTCGATATATATTAAATATAATAAAAATATTTGAAAATAAGAATTTCTATAGTTTTTCGTTTTTCTAAGATTTTTTAAATGTGAATAAAATTTTTTTAATCAAATGTTAAAAAAAAGCAAAATTCAGATTTTGCAATTTTCAAATTTGGCACTCCCAGCAGTCGAACTCCCCTTGCATTTAAAGTAAAGCTCATTTATAGTAAAGGAGTGTTTTTGGGATCTACAAGAATGTAATTTTGCTCCAATATTTTGGGTACTCACACTTTATATTTATTCTCCAAAATAAGGAGGTATATCTTTGGAAAAAGTTATCTAAAAATAGAGCAAGAAAAACAGGCGATTTTCCCCCGGTCATATGTTTAGACAAAAAAGATGTGGACTAGTATGAGGTGGACACATTTGGACTATAGGAAATAATTATCTGGTTTGTGCATTTACCCACTGAATAAAAAAATTTGTACCATTATAAAAATAATTTGTTTATATGGTAACTAATTCGCCATCAAAGTCATAGTTTCCTAAAGTCTTATGCAATACAAATTAAAAAAAAACATATTCACCACATCTTTGACAAACGTGAAATAGCCACTTTTTTAAATTTATATTTTAACACATAATATAACATTTTATTATAGAAAATGACGATTTCGCGCTTGTCAAAGATCGTTTGTGAGTATGATTTTTCCATTGTTATTGCGTCAGATTATACAAAAACTAAAGTTTTTTGTGCAATTAGCTGACCGTATAAGCAAATCATTTTCGTAATGGTACCAATTTTTTTAGTGATCAACTGCACAAACGCTTATTTCTTTTAGTCCAAAAATGTCTACCTCAGGATTAGTGTACATTTTTTCTGTGGAAACAAATTATTTAAACGTATTTTAATTATATCTGAAATATTACAAATTGTTATTTTTCTATAAAAATATAAAACAAAAATAGAAGTACTTTAGCAGAGTTTGCGTGTGTTTTTCTCAAAATCCTTATGGAAAGTAAAAAAAAAATTTTCTTGCAGAGTTTAAATGAACACCCAATATTAATGTGGTATTTTTTATTTATTATTCATGAAACTTAAATTTGCATTTTGTGTTCTGCGATTTTTAACACGGTCTTGGTTTTTTTTTTGCCAACTTCTGGGAAAATTTTTGAAAGCATTTTCATCGGTGAAAAATTATCGAAATCCTCTAGACTGAATTTAGCGTGTGTGATTCTCGAATTTAGCGCACCCGGGTCGGTCCCTTGATTATAATTCACAAACTAAAGTTATAGTTTAAAGTAAAAGGGTGTTTTTTCAAAAAAGTATGAGTTTTTGACTTAGAAAAAAAGACAAAATCATTTTTCGCTTTTTTGGCTTGGTAAAGTTTTTCTTTAGAATTATGACAAAAAACTAATATATTAAACTTTTTTGGCGTAGACAAAAGTCTCAACATTGTAAATTATTATTAACTGTTTGACTAAGTTTTCTTTAAAATATTTTTTGAAGTATTTTTATTTTGTACAAGACTGTTTATTGTTGAAAACACCTATTAAGAAAACGTTCGGTCATAACAAATTAATTTTTTCATACAGCAATCGAAATAAAAAAACGTTTTTTTAGCAAAAGGCCTCGATAATGCTCAGTTTTCTTTGTACAAAGTGTATACGAAAAGTGCTTAGCAAGTTCTGTCGTAATTTTTTCAAATAATATCACCTTAAAACATTGATTTTGAGTTTAAAACAATAAATAAGGCACGTTTTCTTAAAAAACTAAATAGACTAGTTTAGGACTAGCTAAGATTTCTGCGAGACTAATTAACAAATCAAAAACAAACTAGTACTAGGACTAGGACTAGGACTACGCTAAATTTTTGGCCTCTAACTAGTACTATACTAGTTAAAGTTTGTGGTAACTAGTATTAGACTAGACTAGACTAGATAAAAAAATTCTGGACTACTTTTATCACTACCCATGACCATTCTCCTCTTAAAAATTAAAATTAGGGGTACATCAGACACCACCTCCCTTAAAATTTTAGGGATCCCACCCAGTATATACTATAAATAAGGCTTTAAAGAAGAAAACCCCAATAATTTTTTACCGCTTAGGACAACATAGACATTTTTCGGGTAATCCCCCCCCCAAAAATAACATCGAAATCGAGAAGTGTGTGATGAATGGCGGATGATGGTTTGTAAAATTAAAACAAACGACAAAAACCAAGTACAAAACTCCTTTAAGTGGTAAGAAGGAAGTATTTTGATTTAATGAATAAATCATCTGCTCAATAAAAAAAAACCAAACGATCGTTGGAATAATCCGCTAATTTACGCTATTAATCGAAACCAGAGTTTAGAAAAAAAAACTTTCGCCATCTGCATCTCATGTCCGCTTTTTTTTTCTTTGTAATAACGCAAGCAGACCTGCGCTAAGAATGTAAAAACCTCCTACCCTCCTGAATTAAGCAGGAGACCTGAAGCCTGAGATACTTAGATCTGCGCCCCCCGCTCCCAATGAAACCGTCCACACGTCTGTATCTGTCTACCTTTATCACCTACAGCTACAAATGTTTTTCCGGTCAAAATTAAGATTTTTTTTTAAATTTCAAACCAAAAGTCGGTCAAAGTACCCAGCTGAATAACTTAGGCCTGCTCTTGGCCTAACATAAATACTAAATAGTATGGAGGTAGGTTTTTCTAAGTACTAGGCTTTCCGTTTCGAAAGAATTTTCTGCTTCCTTTTATAAGATGTTTCCATGTTTTGGAGTACATTCGAAAAAATAATTTTGCTTTTATATGATAAAAGAACCCAAATCAGAATTTACGCATGTTTTACGCGCTTAATTCTGCAAACAATTTTAATTTCCAGAGTTTTGAATTTAATTTCCAGGTATCGATAATCGTTTATCGCAGGTGGGCACGCAGTGGGAATGGTTGGCGATTACACCTCTCAAAAAAATCCCGAAATTGCCGAAACCCATAATGTATGTGGGCAGCCTTCCGGATTTTCTCCCCAATAACTTATTTTTAGCGTTTTTAATATTGACACCTCCTAATTTTTAGGGAAGAGGTACCCAGAATATTCTCAAATTTTAGAAGAAGTGTAACCCGCTACGCTAGTGTAGAAGGTAATCCGCCAACCCACTCCATCACCTGCCCAACTGCTCCCCACTCAATTGATAAAAATAAAGGGACAAGGCAGGGTGGGGTTCAATTGCTCCCTAGCCTCGAAATCGTGCCCTTTTTAAAAAAATCCAGGGGCCCCGGCCCCTTTCCCTAAATTTCAGTATTTTTTACCTTGACCGCCTAATATTCTAATAACGTGTTTAAATTAAATTCATGTCGTTAATTTGTTATTTTTACAAAAAACTAGTTTTATCGCAGTAGATCAGACAGACGCTTTGGGAAAATCCTTGACAAAATTTTTGTTTTTGGATTGCCATTAATAAAAGAGGTAACGGTTTTTTATAAAAAAGAAACAAACAAAACACATGTAATTGCAGGGTGCACTCTACTCTGATCTAGAAACTATCCTATTCTACACATGGAATCTAAAAAAAACTAGCTAAAACCCAGCATTGTAGCATCGTTTTTCCACCCACGTTTAACAACTACTTTTTAGCTAACGTAAAAAAGTAGTTTTTTCGTATTAATTTCCTGTTAATTTTATATTCAAATATTATAGTAATTGAATATTATATTTTGTTTTGAAGATACACTAAGCCTATAATAATATTTATGTACATTTTAGAAACGCGACAAAACACTATTTTACGCTATTTGTTAACAGTTTCATTTTTTTCTTAGCAATTGGTGGGTACTTCGTTCGTACGTAGCTGGCTCTCGGCTGTCGTGTGAACTGGGGAGGTCCGGTCTTACTAAAAAAGCAGCAACGGATGTGAAAAAATATTCTAAATAGAACCGTGTAGTTTTTGTCATTTAAATATTAAATTCGAGGCACCAGAGAAGAGTATCCCATGGGTGGAAATCGTAGATGAACAAAGGGGGAGGGGTAGGTAGGGTCCACCCCCCTAGCCTTTCAAAGTTTGCCCTCCTTAAAAAAATCCAAAGGCCTTCCCTCTCCCACAAATTGTCGTTTTTTTTACCCCTGACCCCCCTCTAGATTTTGAAATCTGACCCCCCCTTCCCTCTCGAGAAAGTTTTAAGTACTTTTTTATACAAAATTTTCTTCAAAAAACGTGAATTTTTAAAACAAATTCATGTTTTACACCCTTTTTATACCTAAATATCACTTTTTATTCAATAAAATGTAGTATTATCTTATAAAAAAAACTATTAATAAACATTTGATGGTTTAAAAGTATTTTGTTTCAAAAATTGGACCCCACCTGACCCCCTTCTAGGTTTTAAAATCTTTCACCCTGGGTCGACCCCCATAGAAAGCTAGGGGAGTTCAGTTCGACCCCCCTAGGACCCCCGGGTAGATTTTGAATTGTCATTTACCCGGGGTAAACACCCCCAGATTTTTGACCGTTTTCATCTATGATCGGATTAAGGACAGATTTGGTTGCTTGCTTACTTTACTGGCCTGTAAACTAAGTACCACATCACCCTTCCTCCCCCTCAAAAAAATTACTTTCAAAAAAGCAACTATTTTACAGCCAAAAATAGATTCCAAGAGGCATTTTTAAAGTATTTGATCTTTTAGTTTGTTTACTGTTGACTGTTTTAACTTTACTAAATTTTTCTCTTAAATAATTAAAAAAATGGATTGTTCATCATAAAGTTTTTTGCATTTACATCATGAAAACAAAACTAATTTTCCTGAATAACTTCCTAATGAATCAAATTATTTTTTAATGAAAAATGTATTGCTGAAATAAAATGCTTTGTTCCTGTAACGGGAAGGTGGTCTTTTCCTTTAGCTGTACAAATGGCTCTTTTCCCCATTTCTACATTGTAGCTTTGTACGGGACCAACCTCCACGGTTAAAATTTTGAATGAAAATTCTTCCAGCTCAGGAATAAAAAAATATGGGGTTTGTTAAAATATTGCAAGTGTTTACTTTTTCATTGTGCTAAACTTAACTGAGTTTTTTCAAAGTTATAGAAATAAAGGCCATTTTTTAAAGGAAAAGATGATTAAGACAAAGCATTGCATTTCCAGCAAATAATTTTTTAATAAAAAAAAATAATTTTTCACTAAATTATTCAGCAAAGTTTTCATGATGTTTCAAATACTTTTTTATGAACACTCCATTTTATAAATTAAGAGAAAAATTTAGTAAAGTTAAAAAACAGAAAATTAGAGATAAAATACCATAAAAATGCCTCTCGAATTCTGTGGTAAAACTTTTTTGAACGTAATTTTTTTGAGGGGGAGGAAGGGGTGTGTGGTCCATAATTGTCAGGCCAGTAACAGTAAGCAAGACTCCAACCTGTCCTTATTCCCACCATAGATGAACACGGTCAAAAATCTGGGGGTGTTTACCCCGGGTAAATGTCATTTCAAAATCTAATAGGGGGTCCTAGGGGGGTCGAACTGAACTCCCCTAGCTTTCTATGGGGGTCGACCCAGGGTGAAAGATTTTAAAACCTAGAAGGGGGTCAGGTGGGGTCCAATTTTTGAAACAAAATACTTTTAAACCATCAAATGTTTATTAATAGTTTTTTTTATAAGATAATACTACATTTTATTGAATAAAAAGTGATATTTAGGTATAAAAAGGGTGTAAAACATGAATTTGTTTAAAAATTCGCGTTTTTTTGAAGAGGAAATTTTGTATAAAAAAGTACTTAAAACTTTCTCGAGAGGGAAGGGGGGGTCAGATTTCAAAATCTAGAGGGGGGGTCAGGGGTAAAAAAATCGAAAATTTGTGGGAGAGGGAAGGCCTTTGGATTTTTTTAGGAGGGGGCAAAATTTCGAGGCTAGGGGGGTGGACCCCACCCTACCCCTCCCCCTTTGTTCATCTACGATTTCCACCCATGGAATACTTCTGTGCCTCGAATTTAATATTTAAATGACAAAAACTACACGGTTCTATTTTAGAATATTTTTTCTATTTGTTGCTGCTTTTTTAGTAAGACCTGGACCTCCCGAGTTCACACGACAGCCTGACAGCCCGGCAGAAGAGGGAAAACTGGTGGAAGCTCTCTGTCAAACCACAGGCGGAAACCCCCCGCCGGACATAACATGGACTTTCAGCAATGGAACCCAGGTGAGTGAGCAACACCGTGGTTTTGCCTAAGAGCGCCGTTAATTAAATGTATAGTTAAAGTTTCACGTCCATTTTTTTTGTCAGCAGTATACTTTCTTCGTTTTAGAAACACCACAACTGTGTAAATTCTTTAAACTTAAAATTGACGAAAGTGTTAATTTTTTTGATCTATGCAAATGCAGCAAACAATTTTTGTTGTTTTTTTTTTTAGAATTTGTATTATTTTTTTTCTTTCAAATATGAATAGTGTTGGGGGGTGTTTTTCAGTAAAATAGAAACAAAACAACACGTGGCATATTGCAACTATGCAATGAATTATATTACGACCAGGATTTCAGGTTGAAAACCCAAACTGGATATCTGTAAGAAATGCTTCGAGTTTAACCGAACCAACGATTGGACGACTCTCCTGGCCAATTAACGCCGCTGAAAACGGTCTTAGTGTTAGTTGCAGGGTTTGGAATCGTGCCATGAACAGCAGCGATGCTCCTTTACTTGCCACCAGTCGAGTTATGCAGGTATTTTCGGATATTTCTTTTGATTTTAATTATTGTATGTCAAAAAGAAAATGTGGATTTTGAATTGAAGTTGTGGATATCGTAGTGAAGGAAGGTTCTATAAGGAGTTTTTTTTACACATTTAACAGCATTTAAAAAATTATATTAAATTTAGTTTTTGCGGAACTTACCTTGAATTCAAGTTATATTTATAGACTTTACAATGTAATGTGTTTTTTTTATCAAAATAATTTTTTTAAAAAATAAAAAAAGTCATTATATTTAAATCTAACGTACAAAACTAAAAATAAAAAAAAAGCTGAAACAAACAAAATACCATTTACTCGCGGATTTGTATTCTATTCAGATAGAGAAAAATTACACGTTTCTTCGGTCAGCCAGGCATGTAATTTAAAAGTAAACGAATTATTATTTGTCATTAAAGTCTATTATTTACAAACACAAATTTTTCAGTAGGTTTGTAGCACACGTGCAACATTAAAATTATTTAATTCCAATTTTAAATCTTTAAACTGTAATTATTTTGACATTTATAAATTGTTTGAAGATAATAAATTGTTTGAAGATAATAACCAACCAATCTATAAAAAAAAATTATTACTGGTATAAGTATAACAAGTGAATAGATAATTCAAAGCAACACAATCAAACACAGAGCATGCATGAACCGCAAAAAATTCAGAAAAAGTTAAATTCATTTTTCAAATCTGTAGTACCTATATTACAAAAATCAGTTGCACTAAAAAAGTTTTAAAAATATTTTAAAATTTGTAACCAAAAAAAGTACTTTTGTACAAAATTTATATCATTATACACTCCAGATTATAATGTAATAGAATATCATGTTAATTGATACTTTATTAGCGATATGTCCGCACGTAAAGTTTTTTCTCTAGACATTATTTTTGTACAAAGACAAAAAGATTTTAACGGCGAATTAAAATTCCTGTATAATTAAAAATAAAAAAACATACTAAAATTATTTTTTAGATTGCAGCAGCAACCTATGATAAAAAACCAATAGTTTTTTTTATTACTATTGTGTAATTTTAGGTGCTTTATCGTCCACGCGTGGAGGTTGGGCCCGTAGAAAGCTACAATGTAGAACTGGGAAAACAAGCCGAACTCATTTGTACAGCTAACGGAAACCCACCACCTTCCCGTTACAGGTATTAAGGTTTTTATTACATTACATTTTACATGCAGCAATGTTTTTGATTCATTAGGAAGCTTTACAGGAAGATTAGTTTTGTTTTCACATTAAATGCAAAAAACAATGATTAACAAAAGATTTTTTTAATTTTTTAAACATAATTGTAAATTTCAAACAGTCAACAGTAAACAAACTAAACCTCTATTATTTTAATAGTACCTCTTGGAATTTATTTTTGGCTGTAAAATAGTTGCGTCGGCTTCGTGAGTACCGATATTTATCAGCAAAAAAAATATTGATTTTTATACTTAGTTTATTGGATAAGTAAGCATGCAACGAAATCTTCCTAATCTGATCATAGGTGAGAACGGTCCGGGCAGCTAGGGGCGGGGTTACCCTAGGTAAATCGAATTTTGAATTCTAGGAGGGTGGTCCCAAGGGGGTCCGGACCCCCCTTCATCTAGCTTTTTAGAAGGGTCGACCCGGGGTGCGAAATTTTGAAATCTAGAGGGGGGTCAGGGTCAGGTGGGGTCCGGTGTCCAAAGCAAAACAGTTTTAAACCATAATAACTTTAATAATTGTTCTTTTAATAGGATAATACTACATTTTATTGAATAAAAAGCGATATTTTGGTGTAAAAAAAGTTTAAAAACATGAATATGTGTTAAAAATTCACGTTTTTGAAAGAAAATTTAGTATAAAAAACAGTATCAAAAATTTTCCCGAAGGGGTGGGGTCAAATTTCAAATTCTTGAGGGGATCAGGGGTAAAAAAACTCGGAAATTTGGGGGGGGCTGGATTTTAGTCTGGGGGGTCCAAAAATTTCGAGGCTAGGGGGGGTTGACTCCACCTTGCTCCCCCCACCACCCCCCCTTTTTCACCCTACCAATTAATTTCGGCACGCAACAAAATGCTTTTTAAATGTCAAAATTTGAATAATATTATACACATAACAGCGCATATTAGTAAAATTTTTGGTCTTAAAATAACTTATTTATTAGATTCAGTATTTATTTGGTATCCGAAGCCCATTGTTAAAAAGCACGAAGATGAAAAGGTGTTCAGCTTCAGACTCAGCGTTGAAGATTTTACACATCATTATGACGTTATAAAATCACTTTAAGAAAAAGAGTGCTTTGGGAAAAAATTGATCTCCAATGAACGTAAAGATCTTCAATTTTTAACTTCTTTCATTTTCATTCGCATGGGGCAAAACATATATAGCATCTTTAGTTGCAGACAAATCGTAATTCCCATTTAAGGATCATTAAAATATTTTTGTGTAAAGAAATTCACACGATTTTCGCAGGGCCACATTTTATTTTTCACATTTTTAGTCAAATTTAGCAAAAAAATCCTTTATGATGAAAACAATATCACTATGGCAATGAAGGTAAAGAGACTAAGCGAAAGTGAAGGAGTAAAAAGTGTTTTCTCGCAAATTTTTTTTGTAAGTTTTTAAAGAGTAATTTTGCTAAATGTATGTTTTTTTCGGCTGTTGATAAAATTTGGCAGATTTATGTTATAATAGAAGTGAAAGAGGAGGAGGATGAAATTTTGGCCAGGGCAGAAATCTAATCTTTAGAAGTAGGTCATAAATATTTGCTCACTGGTATTCATTATGTCTCAGTATAGATCGAGGTTTAAGTTTCTCGTCTCTCAATAAAGTTATAGAATTTCGGTTTTCTAAAAAAAATAATTATTTAAAATATATCATGAAAAAAATTATTTTTTTGATATATGTTTGATTTATTTAGCTTCGTTTAGGGTTAGGAAAAATAATAGAGCGTTATCTTTTTCCAGTAAAAATGTTAAGTTTACGAAAAGTCGTTTACGTAGTTAATAAACAACAAATGTAGGTTTTTATGTATTTTTTGTGTATTAAAAATTTAAAATTCAAAAAAAAATCGCTATTTTCTGCTAGTTTTCTGCGCAGCGATTTTTAATGCAGTGTTACATGTTACAGTGTTACATGTTACGCAGTTGTTCGGGGAAAAAAATTGGGACTTTCTTAGCATTCAATGCTGCTTTTTTTCACATTGCGATTATTTCTACACAGCAAAAAAACACTTTGCGCGCATGCGATTTTTCTAGCAACCTTTTGTTTAGAAATTTAGTGTACAGTCAAACATTCTTTATGTTATAATATTCTTGATCATATGGAACGTGTTTTCAGATGCGTGCATGCATACCATGCTCATGCAAAATAAGCGACACCGTATGCAAAGAATTTATTAATTTTTAAATTAGTTTGAATGTTAACACGATAGTCAAAACCCTCTCATTTAAAAGAAAATTTTCGGCGTTAAAGGTTCGGTATACTAAATCATGGTGTATTTTTTCGCTTGGCTTTTGGTATGAATCGATGCGTCAGGTTTCACTGAGTAAAAAATTGTATTACAAAAAAAATTAATTTTCAGCGGTTGTCGAGATATTAGCAAAAATATCGCTTAGTTATTCCATCGATTTTTTTCCCGCCAAACAACAGTAAATATGTACGCCCGGATGTCGAGATATTAGCAAAAATATCGCTTAGTTATTCCATCGATTTTTTTCCCGCCAAACAAATATAAATATTTACGTAAAAACAGTAAATATGTAATATGAGCGATTAAAAAACAAACGACGGACACAGGTGCCAAGATTGAACTGAACTCAAAAAAACACCTATTTATAGGCAAATAAAATCTAGCTGACCGCGATATTTGCAGTATTGAATCAACTATTTAACAACAAAAACATTCAAAATTTTTAAATAAAGCGGATTAATAACAAAGATTAAAAACTGTATTTTAATAATTATTTATCAAACTATTTAATTTGGAACCTAAATGCAAATTTTTTAAGGGCTAAAGTTGGTTAAATTTTGCATATTTTGTGAAAAGTTGGAATTAAAAAAAAAATTCTGCGTTCTTATTTGTTAATTAAAAAAAACGTCATTACCGCACAATTTTAATTGGTCCCCTCATGTCTGCATTCTAATTTTCAGCGTCAGCCAGATATAATTCAACCATAGAATAAAGCATTACAACTGCAATATAATATAATAATTGAAACAACATAGAAATTAGTATAATTAAAAATTTATTTCCATAGCAAAATTTGCATATAAAATATCTTAAATACATCTGATTTTTTACGAGAAAGAATACGTTTGCAAAGTCAAACGTAAGCGAAACAAAACACACCGTGGCTGGTGTTTGGTAAAAAACAAAAATTATCTGAAATAACCGAGCGATATTTTTGCTAATATCTCGACAGCCACTGAAAATTAATTTTTGAAACCTGACGCATCGATTGATACCAAACACCAAGCTAAAAAATGCACCATGATTTAGTATACAGCACATTTAAAGACCTTCACAGAATTATGACTTTATAGAATCATTTTTAGCCAATTAGAGCTTTGGAAAAAATGGAGATCTTTCATCCATTGGAGATCCAATTTTTCCCAAGCGCTAATTGGCTAAAAGTGATTCTAACGGTTCCTCCCACAACCATTCCCACAGAGCAAAACATATAAGACGTGATTACGAATACTATACGACATTTTGAAGGCCCTAAAATCCTGAAGTGAAAATGTCCGAATTCCTTTTTTTCTAGAATTTCATTTGTTGAAGGTAATTTTACCGAGTCATTTTTTAGCCTGAAAAATTTGCTGGAAACAAAGAGAGGTTGATTGCGAGTTTTTATTGAAGCTTTAAATTTTTAATACACAAAAAATACATAAAAACCTACATTTTTGGTTTTGTTTATTAACTACGTAAACAACGTTTTCGTAAACGTTAACACTTTTTGTACTGAGAAAAAGATTTTACGCTCTATTTTATTTTTCCTAACCCTAAACGGAAGCTAAATAAATCAAACATATATCAAAAAAATAATTTTTTTCATGATATATTTTAAATTAATTGTGTATTTTTGTTTTTTTAAGAAAACCTGAAATTCTATAACTTTATTTCAGAACAAGGGAAACTTAAACCTTGCGATCTTGATACTTGAGACATAATGAATACCAGTGGAGCAAATATTTATGACCTACTTCTGAAGATTTAGATTACTGCCCTCGCAGAAAATTTCATCCGTTGCTTTTAATTTACCTCCTTCTAATTTATCCATTGCTTCTAATTTAATAAACATAAAATCTGCCAAAATATTTTTAATCAACAGCCAAAAAAACATACATTTTAGCAAAATTACTCTTAAAAACCGAGAAAAAAAATTCGCAAAAAAACACTTTTTATGGAGCTTCCTTGCACTTTCGCTTTAAGTATCTCAATATATTAGACACTATTAGTGACTAATGACTAGTGCTCATTGCCATAGTGATATTGTTTTCATCATAAAGGATTTTTTTGCTAAATTTGACTAAATGTGAAAAATAAAATGTGGCCCTGCGAAAATCGTGTGAATTTCTTTACACAAAAATATTTTAATGATCCTTAAATGGGAATTACAATTTGTGATTGGAGATGCTATATATGTTTTGCCCCATGCGAATGAAAATGAAAGAAGTTAAAAATTGAAGATCTCTACGTTCATTGGAGATCAATTTTTTCCCAAGCACTCTTTTTCTTAAAGTGATTTTATAACGTCATAATGATGTGTAAATCTTCAACGCTGAGTCTGAACTGAACACCTTTTCATCTTCGTGCTTTTTAACAATGGGCTTCGGATACCAAATAAATATATTCGAATGTTATTAATAAATAAGTTATTTTAAGACCAAAAATTTTACTAATATGCGCTGTTATGTGTATAATATTATTCAAATTTCGACATTTAAAAAGCATTTTGTTAAGTCCGATTTTCATAAAAAACATAGGGTAGTGCATTTAATTTCGGCACTTTTCCAAATTGGACATTTTTGATTTTGGACTATATCTTTGGTAACCCTTGACGGAATACGACGTTTGATAGCTCAAATGAGAGCTAATTATATGTAGATGACTGTCGTGAGCTTTTTATTTGTTATGTTATGATATTTTTATGTGAAATTGTGTGATTTATAAAAAAAATTGTTACTCGTTTTTGCTGTTTTTACATATTGCTGTGGTAAAAACGGGTTGAATTAATTGGTCGGCTGTTAAATTGTAGTTGCAAATAGTTAAAATACAACGTTGAAATGTGTAGGGTTCATAGCACTGCCCTTAAACTCGATTAAGAGGGTGCTTTTCAAAAGTGCCGAAATTAAATGCACTTTTTTCCCAAATTTTGTTCATTTTGATACCATTTGGCATTTTAGCTGTAACTTTTTGCCAGCTACACATTGAACAACAAGTAGAACCTTAAATTAAAGAAAACTGTCTGGAGATAATGATAGGATTTTAAATTTTTGAAAATGATGATTTTTTGACTGAGAAACAATCGATTGTTTGTAAAGTGCCGAAATTAAATGCATACATTTAATTTCGGCAATTTTCCATTTTTTAAAAACTGATATAATTAAGTAAAAAAACTAATTTCGTACGGTGAAAGTTTTGTGACGCAACGAAGTATTGTGAAAGCTTCAAACTGAGCTATCAAACATGAAAATCGGGCCATACAGTGAAAAGTTACATCGAAAAAAAAAAACAAAAAAGTGCCGAAATTAAATGCACAACTCTATAGCTCATACGAAAAAAGTTTTACATAAGCAAGTGATGCATTGATTACAATTAATAAGCGATAAATCGTCTTTAAAACACATCATTTACGCCTAAAACCAGTTTGGTATTTTTTGTTTTGTTAAAAAATTGCAAAGGTGTTTTTGTGGTTTTGCGTGAAAATATAAAGCTTTTATTAAAGCTTTTTAATGTAGAGGATTACGTAATAAGATTTTGTATTCCATTCCAAAAAATTCTAAAATTTACCACAAATGATTATAATGTTTTTAATAAACGTCAAAATCATGTAATTTAAATTCAAAATTGGAACTTAACCCATTGATAATACAAAATGATATGAATAAGCAAGATTTTATTCTCATGTAGTTTTAAGAGTTTGAAAATAGTACTTCACGACAAAATAATATGTGTCATTCTCGTGCATCAATGATTCTTCTCATAAACCGTCAAAACCCAATTTTTTGCGCTGAAATAATTTTGAATAAAAGCTCTCTTTCTTTCCGAAATCCAATCTGCAAAAAAATTCCAGATTAAAAAAGTTTTTGACAGTTTTTTTTAATTTTTGGTTTCAACTGGTTTTGTAAAAATACTTTAAAAAGTGAGTTTTTTTCGCTTAAACTTCTAAAGTAGGCGGTGTAGATATTGTCTTTTCACAATAAAGTATATTTAATTTTAGTTTTCTGAAAAACATTAAAACCGTTCTTTAAAAAACGCTCTTCTTTGGGCATGGTGTCATCAGACCAAGTATTAGCTTGATCTATCCCGGATAACTGGCTAGGAAAAATTTTGGCACGTCATGTCATGTATATGAGCGAGCGTCATTAATGAGCCCCAGCAGATCCGATCAAAGTCGCGTAAGGAATAATTTGCATACGATTTGGTTGAAAAATCGTAACTGTCAAAGGATATGAATCTTTTTGTTGGGAAACCGCGCAAAAACTGCTGAACGTACTATTGCTGAAATAAACATCATACGGAACGACCAATCAGCTGCGTGCCAACCATGCTTATGCAAATTATTTAATACTGAAATAAACATCATACGGAACGACCAATCAGCTGCGTGCCAACCATGCTTATGCAAATTATTTAATACTGAAATAAACATCACACGGAAGGACCAATCAGCTGCGTGCCAACCATGCTAATGCAAATTATTTAATACTGAAATAAACATCACACGGAAGGAGTAAGGACCAATCAGCTGCTTGCCTACCATGCTTATGCAAATTATTTAATACTGAAATAAAAATCATACGGAACGACCAATCAGCTGCGTGCCAACTGTGCTTATGCAAATTATTTCTTATTCGGCTTTGGTCGATTCTTCCTGCTTCGGGTAACTGCTTAGTTGAGTGCTCGGTCAGTCCGGATAACGCCATTAACTCACCTAAAGTCTTTTAAAAATTTTGAGACTGGAAAAAATTACAAGTGAGCATATCTTTTTTACGGTACGATTAATTAAAATAAAAAAGGCTATTGATGTATAGCTACTGTTAAATACAACTACCTATCAAAACTTTTGTATAAATCAATCGACCGTTAACGAGATATACTACCGGAAATTTTTTTTTATCTCAAATTTTTTTTGAACAGATTTTATATAAATAGCAATAAATTTTTAAATCTCAAAAAATTGTCAGAGTAAAAACATGTTTGAATAAAATAAACTTTAGAAAACAACTGCTTCATCCTCTAATGGCTGTTTTCATACTAGAGGGAGACGGTCCGTCTCTGGCTGGCGAAGCCATCCGTTTTTGTCACCCCTTTTTGTTTTTGTTTTTTTAATTATTAGGTTATGGAAATTTGGTGCGTCCTAAAAAAGTATGAAGAAAGAATCACGACGCTTAATTCGACGTACACAAAGGTCATTAGAAAAATTGAAAATAATTTGTATTTGTAATTTGTGATTTGAGGAAGAAACAAAATATGCCCAACCAGCTATCTTTAAAAAAATGTTTTATTTTTATGTTATTTTCGTGTGTTATGATCGTGTTTTTTTGTTAACCAACGTCATATACAATTTATTTTTAAAACTGCTTGAGACCTTTGTGTACATGAAATTAACCGTCGTGATTCTTCAAAAATCTTCAAATGAAACAATATAACAAAGTTTCCCGCTTTGAGTGGTGATAAAATATGTAACCTACATTTTTTTTGTTTCAACCGCATTTCTTGCGCAAAAATACCAATTTAAGGCCAGGCAGCCGCGAATATAATTTTGAATAACCTGGCAAACTATTTATGTTTAAATAAAAATTTTGTAAGTGAGTGAATACAAAGCTTTTCATTTCAGGCGCATGGTTGTTTCTTTTTTTTTAAAATTTATGAGGCAGAAACATTTCCCTTTAAAATTTTTTTCCACGTTTATAAAACAAATTGTTTCCTTTGGTTAATTTTAACTAACAACAATCATACCAAGTCAAAAAATGTATGGGTCAAATCAGAATTTGACATTGCTTTGTTGTTTTGTTTTATTAAAACAATTTTGGGATATAATACAAAATTTTAACACCATATTAATTTAGGCAAACAAACAAATTGTATATAGAAATTAGGTTATAAAAATAGTGAAAAACTATGTATATATCATTATGACTGAGCACGATTTTTATAAGATATTTTTACTGCATATTAAAAAAAATTTCGGCTCCGACTGCTGCGGGTAAGATTCCTAAACCATCAGGTCGACATTTCGAATAGTGTTTCCACTATCCATTGTTTCTTGGCCAAACGCCGCAAAAACAACCGGCAGACCACCTTCCTTTCCCTTGGCCAAATCCGAAATGCCCAAGGAAATTTGTGCCTTTTATTAAAAGCAAAACGAAAATTCAAGCAATAAAAACTGTTATTAACAACCGGCTACCTTAGCAGGTACATTGTTGTTAACATTTTTTTATAAAACAAGATGACCTGGAGGGTCCTTCCACACCTTCTAAAAATTATAGTTTCCCAAAAGCTTCAAAAAGGTAAAAAAGAGATTTAGAATGTTCGTTGGTTTTATAAAAATATATAAAGCACCGAACACCAGAAGAAAAAACAAAACCTTTGAGAAATTTTAATAAAAGATTTTATAAACTGCTCAATTTCAAAAGGTCGTTTAACAAATTTACCAATTTAATCCTGCTCAAATTTCTATAAAATGCTTGGAAAATTTTATTTTATAACACCAAAAATCGTTTTTTATTACCAATCATATAAAAACTTTGCTTTACTCTTTTTGTATTAACATCCTTATTAGCTATATTGTGTTTAAATAGTTAATAAACAATATTTTATTATATAGTTTTAACGGATATCAAAAAGTCTAAGCCATACACTAATACATTGTATGTCATTTTATGGACATATTGCACTTTTTTACTGAGATATAACCTTTTGAAGTTCAATTTTTGTACGCGAACAGAAACAGAATACAGTTAATAATGTATTTTTTTCGTTCATTTTACCATTTGATCTATCAGGTCACACTGAGAAAAAATTTGTAATGCGGCAAAAAATAATCGAAAAGTGGTTAAAAATAATGCATATGATTACAATTCAATTTGTTTTTAGATATCATCTTTCCGATATAAACGAATTTCGCTGAATAGATCTGACTGAACCCCGCAAGTATACTGAACTTTTGAAATTTAGAAATTTATTTTTGATAATAGATTAAATTTATATGACGTTGCAGTATTAATAATTAAAAAATGAAAAAAATTAAGGTGCAAGAAACAGTAATCTACAAAACATTACAACTACGCGGATGTTTTAAAATTTTTCTGCTGTTTGTTTTTGGCTCGGTTTGTTTTTTATTTCAAGTTTCTCTAAAAAATATACAGTCATATGAGAATATCCGCTATTATGACAAAATATACAACCGTTTTCAGTCAAACTTTAGGCCATTTAAAGGCCGACCTATTCAGCACTTTCAATTTTTTCGCATCATGAAGACAGGAAGCTCATATATAAAAGTAAGCATTTTTTTTCACAATTTTTTACAAATTTCTTTAACTATTACTTGAAAGATTTTTTTAATAAATAATTAATCGATTTAAAAAAATAAGAAAGTTTTAGTTTAAAAACTGATCACATTTTCATAAGATTTAAAAAAACATCGCCCAGTCCGTCCCTAGGGATCAAACGGAACCACGGCTCCGGCAAACGCAATTCTCTCTACCCCGGCCCCGGCAATTTAGCTGTCAAATGAGCCGGGGCAAACCTGGGTAAGGACCCCTAAGAATGCAAATTTTAAAGCGCTTCTAAACTTTTTTGACAGTGAAATATATACAAGATTTTATCTACAAAGCTACATATTGTAATTTAATCGCTTAAATATTAGGATATTTATTGTTTATTATCGTCGTTACTCAGACACAATGAGTCAGAAGCGTCATAAAATACTCGTAACTGTGAATCCTTTTATCTTTTAACACACAAATAATCTAAAAAAATGAGTCAGAGTCACGTTGATGCTTTACTGATTGTGACTCTTTGTGTCAAAGTAACGACGTTCTGCTATATTAAATTTTTCTAAAGCCATTTTATTTTATTAAGATTTCATATTTTAATCACGAATCCTTATTCTAAAATTTAAAGATTTCTTGAGTATTAAAAGCTATTTGTACATTTTATATAAGATGAAGGTTTGACAATTATAAATATTTATGGTTGAATTATATCTGGCTGACCTGTGGTGAGTTTGTATAGGAGACTTAAACGGACCAATTAAAATTGTGCGGCTATTAAGTTTTTTTAAATAAACGAATTGGAACGCATAATTTTTTAATTCCTGCCTTTTCAAAAAATATTAAAAAATTAGTCAACTTTAACCCTTTAAAAATTGTATTTTTGTTCCAAATTGTGTAATTTGATAAATGATTGTTAAAATATGGTATTCACTCTTTTATATAAAACCGTTTTTACTGAAAGTTTTGAATGATTTTAATGTTAAATAGTCGATTCAATACTGCAAATCATCGAGGTCAGCTATAGGTTTTATTTGCCTATAATCCTATATCTGCTTCCACTTATGCAAGTAAATGCGCTGCAAAAAAACAAGTATTGACTGCAAAAAAATCTCTGCGCAAGAAATCAGTGGTATATGCACAGAAAGTCGCGTGCGTTTGAAATATTGCATTTTTTCTTGCATAATTTTATTTAAAAACCAAGTTTATAATCAAAAATTTTCTCGGGTTATATTATGTTTTTGTTAAATCTCATATAAAAAGTAGTGCAAAATCACAAAAATAATTACATTGAAAAAGTTTACAATGTACGTAACGTTGATTTTATAATTTTTGGCTAAAATTAAATAATTTGACTAAAATCAATAAAATAGATAACAATCAACTTGAAACAGCTAGAAAGCGAGTAGTTGCCTGTACTCGCAATATAATATTTTACTTTTTACAACTTAAAAACGAGTGTTTCTTTAATTTACAAAAAGTGACATCAAAACTATATTTTAAAGTAAAAAGGTGCGTTTGAATCTTTTTTATATGTTTAAAACGAAAAATGTTACATAGTGGTGTGTAATGAAGTTCGAAAAAGAAGCTTCTTTAAAATAACATTCACAACTAGTATGTATTCTTAATTTTTACGGATAAATTTCGTCAATTAGGTACCAACATATATAATATATAATATTTTAATATGAAGAGATTTTGTTATTGTGAAATATGTTTGTTATTTGTTATGATTTTAGCTTCTTTACCACGTTTTGCTTTACTGATCAAAACATACTCCTGCATAAAGGTACTTATTTCCTCCTCAATTTGTAAAACATTCTTTAAAAGCAACATAGATGGTTTGCGATTAAGTATAATATTCCTTTAAACAAGAATATACTGCAAATATTTATGTAAAAATCCACATATATTACGTAAATAAAAAAATAGTTTAGGTTTAAAAAAATCGAAATATCAAAATAAAAATTTTTTTCTGCTTGGAAAAAAAACTTTTGTGTAATTAAAAATATTTTTTCCCACAAAGTGCTTAAATTCTAAAATGTGACTATTCATTGCATAAACCAAATAATTAACAGTTAAAATTTTGATTTTTATTTTTAAAAAATGACCAAAATTACAAATTCTGCTAAATTTTTCGACTGCCCTGGCCCCGACCCCGGCCCCGGCAAATCCAAATTTCTTTACCCCGACCCCGGCCCCGGTATCAGTAAAAATTCTGCCCCGGTCGATTACTATCCGTCATTATGCATAAAAAAGCTTGAGTTAAACATTTTTTTAATCTCAGTCCTGATTGGTGCCCTTAGAATCAAAAACAATCAATTTTACCAAAGTTGAAACTTATTATAATAATGTAAGTAAACAATCTTAACATATACAATGTATTTGTGTTTATGATCCCACGCAATACAATTTGAAACTTCTTGGTTTCATTATATAATTACCAATATCTTATATTTTACCAATTTTATAGGCTTAAATTCTGGAATTTCGGAAATATTTTTTGCTTAAACAAGAATGACCAAAATTTAATTATAATTTAAAAATTACATAATTTTTATAAAATGTGACGTTTTAGCGACGACTCTACATGTTTTGTAAAGATAATAACCTACGGTGCTTAACCAGAGAAAATTGCGAAAAAGTAGATCCAAGAGACGCTTTCGATGTAAGGAAGAAATTCGGCTGTTTTAAGTAATTAAAAATATATAAAAAAGCTTTATTATTATTATTTCATATTAGTTATTTTAAATATTATACGATTAGGAGTTCTGATATAAATTTTCTGAAAAATATTTTTAAAAAAGTGTTAATACACGTAAAAGATTTTTTTATATCTCTTATTCATCTTAGTCAACGGAATTCTTGGGACACCTGAACAGATTAGCATTTGAACGGTGTGTTTTTCGTATACTCGGCCCTTCATACAATTATTAGCTTAATCCAGTCAATTTCGTAAGCTGTGAGGGTAAAAAATTTAGATGAGGACAAACCATCGGGCGCAGTGAAAGCGCGCCATTAACGCGCTGTGCGGAAAACGCCTGATTTTGGAGCGCAATGAGCAGACTGATTTTAGAGCGCAATGAGCAGTTGCGCTTTGCGCACAGCAAAATCCGCTTTTGAGAAATATGGCGGATTATAATTATTAAGTGATTTTACTTTAAAAATGCAAGGTTTCATCGTGTTAGTTCTGCTAATTTTTTGTAATATCAAAGTATACTAAAAAAATTTTTTGATTCAAATTTTTCCTGAAATAACATTAATTACATTTTGATACGCCATGATAAGATTTGCTGCGCTTGCTGAGAGTGCTGGTAAGTGGCCAAATTAAAAAAAAATATTTTTTAACTTTTATTGTACGCTTAGAAAAGTTTTTTATGCAAAAATATGTCAAAATACTTCGCATATAATAAGTTATGATTTTTAGTGTCTTTGAAAAGAAAAAAAAACTTAAACCCAAAGTTCTCACTTTTTGCTCTTCTAAAAAAATTTGCTTTTTTTTTGAGAAGGAGGATAGGTTACAACTTAAAAAGTTTAGTTTCTAAAAACCTCAAAAATAGCTTCAGATTGATGAATAACCTGTATCTTTTGTGTAGAAAGGACCAACCGTTAGAAAAGTAATTATAATAACAAATTTTTGTCTAAAAGTTTTGAAAACCGCTCGCATTACACAAACTCATTTTAAAAACATTCGTCGCAAAAAATCCACTAAAAGTTTCAAAAAATACTCGGAAAGTTTTGTTCTGACAATATATACCGATCGAGGTTTTTTTATTTGCATATAAAAATAACTGTTTTCATGATTAAAGTTTTTCGCAGTATCGGCCGTATTAGTGGCGTCATAGATAAAAAATTATGTTTTCACCATTACGTTTTAAAAAAAATTAATTTAAAAAAAAAAAACGTTTTAATTATACTGACAGTTAGGAAACTTAGCTTTAGCTTTTTAGTATACAACTTTTACCACGCCCACTTTTCCGTTAACAATATGTAACCGCTTGAAGTTTTTTGTTTTGTTGCATTTGCATTTTAAGAAATTTCCGCACAAGTTATTTAACAACCGGTCCATAAAGAATATTGTAGCAAAAGCCGAAACAAAGTTTCCTAAAAAAGCCTTACATAAAACGGAATAGTACAAAGCTACATAAGTCTAAAAACTAAATGCCAAAAAAGTTAAATGTTAAAATAAACGTGACTCTAAGACTCGGAATAATGGCATAAAAGCTGTCAATCAAAACACAGCCAAACACTTGGCGTTTTAATGCTTGTAAATTTTTCTTTGGAAACAGAGTAGTCGATTTCTGGAATAAACTTCCAAAAACCCATTGCATTTGCCTCATCTCTGTCGATATTTAAATCTAAATTAAACTCGAGTGAATTTGTAAACGTATTTTAAATAATTTCTAACATTATGTTGCAAACGTATTTGTGTTTAACTTTTTTGTTTCTAATACGTTGTACTATAAAGTGTATGTATTATTGTATGTACCCGTGCAACTTGGTTATAAATAAATAAATAAATAAATAAAGACTGAAAGAAGTCTCTTTAAAACCTGTAAAGTAATAAGAGATTTCGTAAAATTTTCAGAAAAAACAAAATCCAATAAAAAACAATAGTGTAAAAGCTTTAGTTTGCGTTTTTTAACCATTAATGAAACTTAATTCACATAATTTTCCAACAAAGTGGATTAAGCTTTTACATGAGTTAACCAGCTGTGAATACGACAAACACTAAATTCCACCGACTCCAACTCCGACTCCGTCCAAAATCTACCGTAATCTACCGTAATTTTTAATATTATGCAAAGTTTATTCTAGGCCTAAGCCTAAGCTTAACCTGCACATCGAAATATAATTTGCAGAAATTTGAGGCGGAGTCGGAGTCGGAGTCGGTGGAATTTAGTGTTTGCCGTGAATACCTCGGGTATTAATTCAGTCGCACGTCGTCAAAACGATATAAAAACAGGATAACGCAAGCGTCACAGTCACCACGAAAAATTTTTTGTTAAAATAGATTATCGCATTGTGCATTAAGTTTTGTAATTTACCATTATTTTCGTATAAATCAAAACGTACCGCCGTATAAACGGCTATTTAAATATCTAGCTCTAAGTCCGAAAAACATTGAAAAATTTAGATTTAATATAAGGCGACTTTAAATTTAACAAATACTTTGACAGCTAATTTGTTTTAATAAATAGAAACATTAAAGAAAAAGTCGCCTTATATTAAATCTAAATTTTTCGGACTTAGAACTTTATATTTGGTTTTAAAAAGCCGTTTATACGGCGGTAAGCTTTGATTTATACGAAAATAATGATAAATTACAAAATTTAATCAACAATGCGATAATTTATTTTAACAAAAATTTTTCATGGTGACTGTGGCGCTTGCATTATACTGTTTTTATATCGTTTTAACGACGTGTGATTTAATTACTACCGTGGTATTTACAGCTGGTCAACTCATCTAAAATCTTAATCAACTTTGTGGGAAATTTATGTGAATTAAGTTTTATTAATGGTTAAAAAACAGCAGACTAAAGCTTTTACACGTATTGTTTTTATTGAATTTTATTTTTCTGAAAATTTCACAAAATCTGTTATTAATTTAAAGGTTTGAAAGAGACTTGTTTTAGTCTTTTCTGACATTTAGTTTTTACACTTATGTAGCTTTATACTATTCCATTTAATATAAGGTTTTTTTCGAACCTTTCTTTCGGCTTTTGCTGGAATTTCCGCCTTTTAATGCATTGAATTCAATGTCATTTATTAAAGATATAAAACATTAAAAAATTTACTCATTTTAAAGGCTGGTTCATACTTATGTAAAAACGTCCTTTGGACAATATGAACCAGCCTTAAAAGAAACGTCATGGTCTCCTAATGATATCAATAAAATTATTTTCATATTCAAAATTAATATAATTTTAAGCAGTATACTATATAACAATTAAGTCTGGGTAACCTCGTAAAATTGTATGGAACTTGAAAGAACCACATAAAATAGTGTGTTTTTCTTCTGTGTTTTTTGAAAGCAAAATGGTATATCACGCTCTTGGAGTATTTTAAATCATTTTGAGAACGAGTTAAAAATGGTTTAATTTTTTTTAGTAAGACCTGATTTAACCAATTTTTGGGGGCATTAGCTTTATTTATGGATTTGTGTTTTGTGCTTGATTTTTCTGGATTGATGGTTTATTTTTAAACAACATAACTACACCATTGTGGTTTTTCCAGGTTTCATACAATTTTACGAGTTTACCCAGACCAGTCTTTTCTAGCATTAAATTTTTGGAGTGATTGTAGCTTTATTGTATTCCATATAAAAAAGACTTTTTTTGACACATCGTTTCGATTTTGCTAAATTTCCGTCTTTTGAAACATTGGATCCCGCAGCGCTCACGCGTCACCCAAGATTAATTTTATTTTAATTTTTTAAATATTTTTATTGTTGCCATATGGCTACTAATTAGCCGTTAGGATATTTGTTCGCTCTTCCCGTTAAAAATTAGTTATTTTTATAAAAAGGTAAGGAATTATAATCTAAACCAAAAAAATAACCACAAGAGAATGTGTATTACTGAGTGAAGTTACTTAATATGTAATTCAGTAAGGAAAATAAGTGTCACACAAGTACCCCAGTACCCAATGCGTAACTTAGCCTCAGTACCCAATGCCTAACTTGGAAAAAAATTGGTCGTTTTTCACATGAGCAGAGGTTTAACTACGGGCAATACAGCATATACAAGAGTAAAATTCAGGTGAGGCGACAATTTAGCATCTACTTGCAAAAAATCAGCTACAAACATTTACGACAGGAAAAAATTTTTGGGGGACCCAAAACAAAAAACAAAAAAAAACGAGTCAAAAAATTTAAGGAAATTAACCTTATTAGCATGAAATTCAGATATGTTTAGTAAAAGTTTTTAGGTTTTTAGTATCTGAAAAATATGGGTAATATTTTAGTCATGTAAAATGTTTAGATTTTTAATATGCTAAAGAGCTATTTAAGGTTTTGTTGATTTTGGGATGACGCCATCAACAACGGTTAACCGCGCAGTGACTTAACCCATTTAATATAAGGGGAAGAGCGCAGAGCGCTCTTCTCTGATTTTATTTATTTATTTATTTATTTTATTTATTTATTTTGCGTAAAGCAGGATACGCAAGGCCGATGTTACTCAGCACTAATTGTGCAACCAAGTACTACATATAATAATATTAATAAAATATATTATCACAATGCATTGTGTCTCAGCAGGGACCTTCAGTATGCAAGACGTAAGATCTGCCACTGCGCCACAGCCTCGACAGTAGTACATCACATTTAGTACATCACATGAAATTTACACCCTTTAGTACATTACATCAAACTTGGTGAATATTATGTTAAATTTATTTTTTATATATTTTTGATACTATCATTTATCAGTGGAAGAAATCAAAAGACGTTGTGCTAAGGCGTGGTAAGTATGTTTGTACATTAATATATTTAAAGATAAATTCCATCAGGGTGAAAATAGATGAGTGGTAAAGTAACCACTAGTTTTTTGAGAAAATATCACGTGCAGAGAAACACATGACGCAACTAAATAATAATTGGTTACATAACCTCTGAAAACTTTTTTTTTAATTTTTCTCGCTCACGGGTTTATTGTTTATTTCTTCCTGGCGGAGAGCGTTTAGTTGTATTGCTATTGTTTTTTTTGGTTTAAGTACGCACTTAACCTTGTTTGCGCATTTTTTATCAACAAAATTGCATATTTTACAAAAACAATACTTTCTAATGGGACAAGGAATTTGTTTGTAAATTTTACAAACTGTTCTGCAAAAATTTTAAAAAAATTGTCATGGGGGAATTAAACCTTAGACCTTCGCATGCAAGTCTCAGTCACTAACCACTAGGCAAAACTGATAACTGTGTTCTATGAAAAAATAGGGCTTTATAAACATTAGTGTTTTTTGTAAAAGTTTACAAACAACATGGTAATTTTTACCAAGACTGATTTATTTGTACATGACTTTTCGCAAACAAAATTAAAAGAGAGACACGGTATAAAATATCATTAATTTATGTATTTTACCCAAACAATTTAGCTATTTTATTAAAAAGGCCTTCTGCTTTCGGGCTTTGGCCAAACCATAATTTCAGCTACTAATTTAATTTGTTAAAAAAGGTACTGATTCCTAAAAATAAAGCAAAAAACACAATTTTATTAATGAATAAAGTATTTTTACTGAATTTTTCATTTTTCAAAGTCAAGTCAGCTATATTAATTTTACTTGTAAAAAAGTAATTAGTTATGATTCAAAAAATATAAAACATAAAAAAACAATTGTACATTAATAAATAGTGTTCTTTTAGATTATTAAAATTATAATTAAACGTTAATTTTAGTTGTAAAACTTTTACTTTTCCCGTAGTTTCCGGCAAGTTTGACCTTATATTTTAAAATTTTCTTAAAATTTCATTATTAGATTGTATTATCTCATTTATTTTTCGTCAAAACTATATTTTAGTGAAGAAGGGTAATTTTTCCACAATTATTAAAATTTCTATAATTACAAACTACAGAAAATTTTTAAGCTATTTTGACGGAGAAAAACTTTTTAACCTGAAGTGTACATAAAAATGGTGATTTTGCAATTGTGAAACATGGATGTGAGGGCTTTCTGAAATAGCCCCTTTGTCCTGTTTTATTGTTACAGAGCTTTTTTAAGGCTATTATATGAGTTTGCAAAATTTTAAAAGCAATGAAGGCATAGCATTTCTAAAATAAAACAAGTCTTTAATGGGCGCTGTATAAAAACAAATAGAATATCTGTTTCCTGGAACGGATTATTGTTTTGCTTGCTTCACTACTTTTTTTTACTTTAGGAATGAGACGTCTTGGCATGCTCTTTTAGAGCATTTTCCTCTGGTTCAAAAACAATGCGAATCAAAAGTTATGGATCCATTTGAAAAAATGAAGTATCTCGACAGCATTTTACCCAAAAATCGTTATTTGTTTACAGTAGTAAGGTAGTTTGGAAGAAAATGTTAATTTTTTCCTTTCATTTAGAATTTAGTGACACCATGATTTTCTAAAAGCCTTTGCGATTTTTTAAAATAATCGACCTGTATTTATGAATTTCATTTTATTGCTCTGCACTCTATAATGGCATGCTTCTAGTATAAAAACAATTTCAAAACTATAAGGAAATTACATCTGGCTTGTGCAAGTGTCTTAACGGTTAATTCATACATCGACAATTGGATGAGAACGATGAGATTTACCACCGAAAATTAGAAACTCCATAATAACTTTATTTACACATCGGTAGATGAATAAATCGTTTTGGCCCGGTTCCATTATAACTACTTAAATTATAATTAAATTATATCTGGCTGACGCTGAAAATTAGAATGCAGACATAAGGGTACCAATTAAAATTGTGCGGTAATGACGTTTTTTTTAAACAAATAAGAGCACAGATTTTTTTTTGATTCCATGCATTCAGTACCTTTACAATAAACTATTACTTACAACATATGTATGTATGAATATTCAATATGTGGATGCCGTAATTTTATCCCACTTTAGTCATGATCATTGTGTTACTAAAAACATAATTTTAAAATATTCTAAAGGCAGTCATAGTGATGTTATTACCTACGAGTCTCTCGCTCTGGAATTCCGAAGGGTGTCTGGAAGTTTTGTTTTTTACATCTTAACTTCGAAAAACTCGTTTTTTGGATGCTATTTTGTGAACGTGTTTTAACCAGGCAAAATTCCGCTCAAACCATAAAATTTTGCTTAATTTCTTAGGAAAATAATAAAGTTTTTACTTTTAAATTTAAAAAGCACACTATAAAATACAAATTTACTACAATAAAGTTTTGGTTAAGTTTTAGCTTTCGCTTAGGCTTAGGTTCGCAGTTTTTCAAAACAAATCATTGGATAAAAGTTTATCATGGTAAAATTTAGCTTGATTTTTACGTTTTGCTTAGGCCTAAGAAAAAAATGTTTTTGATCCACGTCTTAAAAAAGTATGTTCTCAAAATTGCATCCAAAAGACGAGTTTTCCGAAAATAAGACCAAACATTTTAAAGATTTAATTAAAACTTCGAAATTACGGAAGTTTTAAAAATCCTCTCAGTCAATGTTTCTTGTAGTCCATTCGGTTTCATTTCCGCAGTTTTTGAGCCTGTCCGTAGGAAAAAAATATTTATTGATTTATTGAATAAATAGGTTATCAATCGAATGAAAAAAGTGTTAGGACGAAGTTACCTGCTTTCCGCTACACTTTGACCAAAAATCAAGCTTTAAAATTTTAAAACCAGCTCGCAATTAACCCAGCCTCGCGAAGCTAAAAAAATATTTACGGCCTCACGAGGGCGTAGTGTCTTGGAAATAACCTGGTCTCTAAATTAAAATTTAGTGTTTTAAGATGCTTCTTTTTTATAAAATTACTTTCCAGGCTTTATTCTATTGAATATTTTGCTCAAGAGTAACAAAAATGTTTACATACATGCTCTAAACCCAAAAATGCTCTCGCAAGAACCTCACGAGGCTCTCGTAAGGCTGGCCTCACGAGGCTAACTTTTTTCTCCCCTTGTTTTGGAGGAAAGCTCTGGCAGCGATTTTTGTAAAAAACAAACCGTGATTGAAATAAATAAATATAAAAAATAAACATAAAAAAATCAAAAACTTTTAAAAGCAAGTTGTCCCAAACAAAATATGCTTTATAAAAATTATGTTTATTAAAAATAACGACAGCAAAATACTTTCTTACAATTTCACCAAAAATCGTTCCTCCAGAGTGAGTAAGCGAATTGTACAAAAAACGAATTTTGCAGTAAAGTAAGTTTTATAAGAATCGAGTTCATTAAAAATCCCGGGAGCGAATTGTCCCAAATGAAGTAGGTTTGATAAGATTTGCGTTTATAAAAATTCCCGGGAGTGAATTGTCTAGGGGGCGAATTGTGTCTCCTACAATTTTTCCAAGAATTTATTTTCTCAGGGAGCGAATTGTCCCGGGAGCGAATTGTCCAGGGAGCGAATTCTCCAGGGAGCGAATCGTCCAGGAGCAAATTGTCCCGGGAGCGATTTGTCCGGGAGCGAATTGTCCCGGGAGCGAATTGTCCGGGAACGAATTGGCGGGAGCGAATTGTCCCGGTCCCTGAATTGTTATACCCAATGAGAAATCTTTTACGTACAGAATGGTCGAAAAATGCCATTTTCGGTGGTCATAACTCCTGAACCACCGATGATATTTTGATGAAAAAAATTTTGTGGGCTATTGGGGGCAGGGGTAAGGTTTTCACAAAAAAATTATCAAAATCGATAACAAAAGTTTGACTCCGTACCGCACCATTAGTAGTTATGGTGCAACCGGGCTTTTGTGTTAAAACAATAGAAAAGATTTATTCGAAAATATTCTCTGGATAATATTGATTTTATTTGTCTATTTAGCACGCAGGTTAACTTTTATTCAGTAACTTAGAAATTTGGCATTGGTTTACGTATGATTGTTTATCAAATAAAAAAGTATTCTTTAAAACTTTCAATGTCAATTAAAACCAAGAAGCCTTTGTAGCAACATTTAGTAATTTTTTTTTTATTTTGTATTCCTTTTATAATTATGTTAATTAACTATTTAGAAGTCCTTTGGATCATTTTGTATCAATATGGAAGCATTATTGTAAAGAACATCCTCCTCCTTGGAAAGGTTTGTTTGCGTATTGTGATCGTTTTAAAACTGGATTTCTCACATACGATTTAGATTCTGTCTGGATGGTCGAAACCTTCCCATTTAAACGGAAGTTGTTCAGTGTTAAAAATTTTCAGAGTTTTGACGCTATAGAATAACTTTCAGCTAATGAATGCGGAAAAAAACTGATCTCCAATAAACGAGGATATCTTCCATTTTTAACTGCTCCCACATTTATTCCCACAAAGCAAAACATATAGACTGAAATCACAAATAGGACCTACCAAAGGGTTTTTAAAATTCTAAGGTGGATATTTTTGAATTTCGAGCGAGATGGATTTAAATGGTACAGGGCTAATAACAAACCAAATAAAGTCGCTTGTGTATTTTCTCATGTTTCAAAAGCTCTCTTTTTTACAGACACTTTTAAAATTTCTTATTGTTTTATTTTTTAAAAGAATAATGAAAATGGATATTTGGAAAAGAATAAAAATTATTGTTAACAGAATAGTAATACTTGAAATTGGCGAATTTCTCGAATTTGCACTTTTTTAATTTTTGGAAATGGTTAGATAAACTGAAGCACTGGCCTTACCAAAATTTCTTAAGCTTAAAAAAACTTGATTGTAAACATTTGCGATTAAAGTTGGTTTAAAAATTAAACCTCACTACACTTAAATTTACTCCATTCCAGTTTGAATACGTGTCTAGTTTTTTTAAAACAAATTTGGCGATCAACTGAATTAAATGAGTACCCATACTTTATTGGCATTTGATTGTGAATGCGTAATCCAAAAGTATAGATTTATACACATCACATACATATGGGCACGGGGGAAAATTGGAGGGTTAACCCTTCTCCCGGAAAATCTGAGATTGGCAATTTAACTCCCGACCCCCTCCCCCTTCCTCCCACTTGAGTGGAAAGGAGGTTAACCTACCAATTTTGCAAAAATTGTCTTTAAAATGACTTTTAACTTAGCCTGTAAACTTAAGTTTTGAGGTCAAAAAGAGTGTTTTAAGCAATAAAAAGAAAAAATATGCAATAAAAAAGTATTTAGACGTAAAATTAGTGTTTTTACCTATTTTTCATAAAAATCAAAAAACTATATGGGTAAAGTGCACTCAAGAAGAAAAACGATATGGATAAAATGCGTTTTTCGGATTTTAAACCCACCCCTCCCCTAAATCCGGGTTTAACCCCTCCCTCCACTCCGGGCTAATTTGCTCATGGTTATAGAACACTGATTATATATACATTTTATTAAAATTTATTCTTAGGTGACTGCAGCACCCATTGGTTTTGCAAGTATTCCAACAATATAAGTCTTGTTGTGGCCGGTCTGGAATCTTCTCATAAAGGGGACAAAAAATGCAGTCTTATTAATCATCAGTTAGCAAATTTTTATTATCCAGGAAGTTATATATGTGAACTTTATAATATTTAGCAGCGCGTATATGAGTTATTTTCTTTTTTTTATTCAAAATAATTTTAAATTTTTGTTTATTTGAGATAAAAATTCCATATAATTTGTCACACTCCTTTTTTGTGAATGATTATGAGCTAATTTTTTGCACATTACAATTTAAGCCAAAGGACTTTACATTGCAATTTACACAATAAGCCAAAAGACTTCTTACTTTGGCACATTTCGTACTTCGTCCAAAGGACAAAGTTCAAAGAACACAATTAAAAAAAGGTTCACTAAAGTCCAAATAAGATTTTTACACTTCGTCCAAAAAAAAAATCCAAAGAACTTTTGGACAAGCCAAAATTTTCCTTTGAACATTCCAAAGATTGCTTTTGGGCATTTTCAAAAGTTGTCTTTGGACGAAGCATGAACGCATAAATACATACAGGATTAAATCTTGTCCAAAAGAAAGTTTAAAGGACATTCCAAAGTTTCCAAAACTGTCAAAAACTTTAAGTTAAAATATTGAACTTTGTTTTAGCTGTCCACAAAAGAATTTTTAATTGTCCAAAGGACAATTTTGGATAGTTTAAAAGACAACTTTTGAATTGTTAAAAGGACAACTTTGGATTGTCTTTTGGACTTCGTATTTAAGAAATTTTGGACAATATATCAACAAGGCTTTGAAAGTTGGATTTGGTTTGAGAATAATGCCGTGTATAGACAATTTTGAACGTGAGTTTCAATTCTGGTGGGAAGTTCTGACAATTACCATTAAACTACAGCAAAAAATTTCACGAGCAAATTAATCGATATATAGCTGGCTAGTGTTGTAAAAAGTTATTTTTACTTTTACTTAAAGTAATAAAAGTAATGGATTTTGTATTACTTTTACTTTTACTCGACTTTTGAAATTTCAATTACTTTTACTCTTACTCGAATTTCAAAATTTCAAATACTTTTACTTTTACTCGGATTTTCCACTGCAAATACTTAAATTAATTTAAGTAAAATTTAAGTAATTTCAATGGGTAGATTCCCTATGGGCTTGTTGTAAAGTAAATAGAAGAAGATAATTTTTTAGCCCGCTAACACGCTAAAACCATTTATTTTGACCAAAAAACTTATTAAAATGATAATTTATACATAAAATTAGCAAAAAAACTTTAAAATGGAGTTCTGGAGCTTCAAAACCGTTGTTTTGCTCCGTTTCAAAATTACTTTTATTATACTTTTACTCTTACTTTTACTTAAAAAAATAGGTCTTACTCTTACTTTTACTTTACTTAAATTAAAAAATCACAAATTACTTTTACTTTTACTTTACTTAAATTAAAATTTTTCAAATTACTTTTACTTAAAATAATCCAAAATCAATACTTTTTACAACACTAAGCTGGACGATACAGCTTCATGGTTTGTAACATATTTTTTTAAATAAGCCATTTTTTCGAATTCTCTTTGACAAAAAGTCGTTTTATTTGGTCTAGCATTTTTGAAAGGCTCAATATACTATATTTTAAAAAGAAATAAAACGTTTTTTTTAAGTCAAAGGACATTTTATCATAAACAATTCAAATTAACTAAAAATAGTCTGATTTTGATAAAGCATTGAAGAAAGGTTGCTAAAGCAAAGGTATTTTATAGTTTAAGCTTAGAATTTAGTTCAATTTTAACCAGTAAATTTATAGGGTCATCCTTCTCAAAATAACATAGTCGTTACTCGTTAATATAATATAAATTCATCTATAATTATTAAAAACTTAGAAACAAGGTTTTGTAACTTATTAAGAGAAACAGGGAAATTAGTTTTTAGTTACCTTAGCTTTCGTTTTTTCTTTCATTTAAAACATTACTGAAATTATGGTTGTTTTTAATTTACTGAGTACAAATTGGTGTCTAAATTTTTTAGACAGCCGTCTTTAAAAAAGCCAAATATTTTTCAAATAAGATACATAAGTGCAATTTTAAAAATTCTGATTCAACTGCATATTTTTTACTGTATAACATGAACATCATTAATTTTTTAAATTTTTACACTAACATGTGGTGTGGCAGATATACACCGTATGTGTTCCTTCCTTATTAAGTATGTGAACCTTAAAGTACAAGCTGAAAAGATTGAGGCTATAAAGTACATGCTTTTTTTCCTTTTTTGTCCGCTCGTGTGATGGAATGAATATTATGCTATAGAGTCGACTTTATTAGTTTAATTCCTGTATTGGCTAATTTTCTTAATAAATTTGGTTATCTAAAAATTTCAGGGTCCGATTTATATTTTTGCTTCTACTTTGGATCGTCACACAAATCAACAGACAATTTATATAAAACATAAATTAAAAAATTTTGCTTTTAGGTCTGAATATTTTGGCTTTAACGGATCCATGAGCTCTTTATACAAGGTCGCAATTCCAATGTTGAGAAAAATGAATTTCATTGGTCTAGCTGACATTTTTCCTTATAGTTGGTACACATTTCTTAAGAATTTATTGACATAATAAGAACTTATCAAAAATAAAAAGAAGTATGGTAATTTAATTTTAAAAGTGTATTTTTTCAAAATTTTTGTCTGTCTGACCCATTCTTATTTTGCGTTTGCTACAGTATTGAAATTTTATTTTATAATATTTATAGTCAAATCGAACGACCTAGCCGACCTTAATAAATAGTTGATTTATTATTAAATATTTCAGTGATAAATCAACTATTTAAGAAGAAAACAATTTAAAATTTTGAACCAAAACGGTTTAATATTAGAAATTAAACTCGAATGCCATAAGGAAGCGTCAAATTAAAAAAGTAAGTTTTTTACAGAAATTCCACTAAAAAAGTTATTTTAAAACAACTAAAATGTTCAAAATGAAGCTAAATTTCTTTTTATACTTTAAAACTACAATTTTTAATTAATTATTTTCCCTAAAGTTAACAATACTATATTATTTTAAATTCAAGAGCTTGGAATCAAGGAAACTTAGAATTTGCATTTGGAGCCAATTTATCTTGTAATTGTCGTTTTTGAACACAATTAACAATTTAGGTGTCTCTTTGGTAAGATTATGAATTGGTCCAGCAAGTACTTTCAGAAAAATGCTCATGTTAGTGTTTTATTTTTTTTTAATATAAAATACCGTTGTTTAAAAAATGTTTGGTTCTTTTCAAAATTCAAAAGTTTCATGCGGGCATTTAAAAAAAATTTAATAATTAAAATATTTTTTTAAATATTTTTTATACATATTTTACTGAATTATGTTTTTTTTAAATAGTAGTAACACATGATTATTTGTTTCAATTCTTCAAATGATTATATACAAATAGCTTTTTTTGTTTTGACATTTTCTGAGGAAAAAAAATGTTTATTTTATTGATTTAAAACAAAAAAATTATAACTTTCAACAGATCATTCTGAACATCAACAGTACCTTGAGCAATCATTTCTAACTCAAATCGTTATAGTTTCATTGCATTATTTTTCCACAAATTATATAATTCATTTTTTAGACAGCAATAATTAAAAAATATACTGACTTTTGAAAATTTTAGGCAAATTTGTCCCCAACGAAATACAACCTGACGGAGAAAGACGCGCAAAAAATAGAAAAACTACAATGGGCAGATATGATTTTCTACAAAGAAGCTGAAAAAATATTTGCCAAGGTTCATTCAGAGCTTCCTGCATATATGAAAAAAAATTGTATTCATGCAACTGATGACATTTCTTTCAATTACTTAAAAACCCTAGTAAAATAGTGGTTATTTTTTTTAAATTTTATACAAATTTTAGGCAACTTACACTTACAGGATTATTTTAAGCATATTTAGTTAGTTAGATCTATTATTAATCAGCTAAAATGAGCATTTTAATAAAACAATTACATATTACACAGTAATGCATGCCTTTCCAATACACTTGTTTTTAGGTGATACTAAAACAGATACTAAAAACATTGCTATTTTTTTATACTGTAGACAACAATAAAACAATTAAAATTTTTAGAAAATTTTTTAAAATGTTTAATATTACAGTACAGATTTAATGCCTTATTTTAACAATTATTTATCAAGTTATGCGATTTGAAACAAAAATGTAAATTTTTTAAGGGTTAAATTTGATTATTTCTTGTTTCTTTTATAAAAAGGCGTGAAATAAAAAAAATTTGCGTTCCAAGTCATTTTTTTAAAACGTCACAACTGCACAATTTTAATGATTCGTTCATGTTTTCATACAAATTTACGAGGTCAGTCAGTTTTAATTCAACCATAAAAAAGGGTTTATTTTTTAAGGTCTAGGTTTTGTATACCATATCGGCCGTAGTGATGGTTTTATTGGTGTACATTATTTTTTTTAGTTTTATATGATGCCAAAATCATGGGTGGCGCGGGAGCGCCACGGGGCAATTTAGCCCCGTGGCGCCACGCCAACCATTATTAGAGAACGTGGGTAAATTTTGAAATTCAGAACCTTCTTCTTCTTATTATTATTATTATTCCAACGCTCCATTATAAAAAGCATTATTCCTCATTCGTTACTGATTGATCAAAAATAAACATGGGCTCATTAGAAAGAAGAAGGAATTACGCAAATTTCTTAGGAAGGACTTTTTTTATTTAGGTCCTTGTTTAAAAATTAATTCAAAATTTTATTTACTAAAAAAAAATAATAAGCGTCGGTGGCGCGGGAGCGCCACGCGCCGGTAATCATCGGTGGTGCGGGGTGCCATACTGCAATTTAACCCACGGAACCGCGCCAACTATACTTAGAGAACGTGAGTAAATTTTGTAATTCATGTTCATCATCTTCTTATTATTTGGCGCACGGCATCGCGCCAACTATATTTAGAGAACGTAGGTAAACTTTGCCTGGAGCGCAACTGCACCGCACTAACTATAATTAAACAACGTGGGTAAATTTTGTAATTTAAATTCATCTTCTTCTTATTATTATTTTTTATTTAAAAAAGTATATCTCGGCAACGGAATGATTATAAACATTGTCATTGCGCAGCTAAAACTATAGTTTATTAGGCTATTTTTTTCAATTTAATTCAAAAAAGTGGTAGACTAGCCTTGAAAAATGCTCTAAGAGTAGACCAGGAAAAAGGGGCGATTTTTCCCCGGGCATATGTTTAGACAGAAAAGATGTGGACTAGGCTGACCTTATAGTTGTTTTTTACACATACAAATGTAACCTTCTAATTGAGAAAGTGGCGATTTCGTGCTTGTCAAAGATTGCTGTATGATTTTTTAAATTGACATTTCATCAAACTAAAAAACATGCAACAATGCTGTGTGATTAGATCAATGTATAAACAAATCATTATCATATGGTAGAAATTTTTATTTAGTGAGCAGCTGGCCAAACCAACTGCAAATTTCCTATAGTCCACATAATGTCCATCTCAGCCTAAAGCCAATGTCTTTCAGGCTGAAATTAAGGGCGGACCGTTCTCCGCCAAGAAGAAATAAACAATAACGCGCAAACTAAGAAAATTAAAAAAATTAAATCTCAGTAGTAATTTAACCAATAATTATTTAATTGCATCACGTGTTCTACTGCGCGTGATATTTTCTCGAAGAACGAGTGGTTACTCGACCACCCTTACAATTTCACCCTGATAGAATTCATCTTTAGTCCACATCTTTTCTGTCTAAACATACGCCCGGGGAAAAATCGCCCCTTTTTCCTGCTGTATTCTTAGAGCATTTTTCAAGGCTAGTTTGAAATTACACAATGATATAAGCACCGTATAAAATAAATACATTATTTTATTTTCATTTTAATTTTGCTGAAATTATATTTTTGTTCAAAAATTGTTGAAATTATTATGCTAGAAACTGTCAATGTTAAAAAACAGTGGTAAAAAAGCTTACAAACGGTAAATATTAATAAAATAATATTGAAATCCCATTAAATGAAAAATATTATTGGTATGCAATAGGGTAGTGCATTTAATTTCGGCGCTTTTCCAAATTGGGCATTTTTGATTTTGGACTATATCTTTGGTAATCCTAGACGGAATACGACGTTTGATAAGTCAAATGAAAGCTAATTATATTTAAATTACTGTCCTGAGCTTTTTGTTTGTTATGTTATGATATTTTCATGTGAAATTGTGTGATTTACAAAAAATAAAATTGTTATTCGTTTTTAGAACATGGGCGTTTCATGATTACGCAATAAATTGGTTTAAAAATTAAACTGTCCTGGTAAAATTTAGTCTGTTTTCCGAATTTTAGTCCCCGTGGTTCTACCTTGCGTCTGTGGTGAGCAATCGTTATAAAATAAAATAGTGTAATTTCGGGACACATATTGCTGTAGGTAAAAACGGGTTGAATAAAGTGGTCTGGTGATAAATTGTAGTTGTAAATAGTTAAAAGACGACTTTGAAATGTGTAGGGGTCATAGCACTGCACTTAAACTCGATTAAGGAAGACCTTTTATAAAGTGCCGAAATTAAATACACTTTTGTCCCGAATTTTTGCTCATTTTGATACCATTTGGCATTTTAGCTGTAACTTTTTGCCAGTTACACGTTGAACAACAAGTAGAAGTGTAAATTAAAGAAAACTGTCTGGAGATAATGATAAGCTTTTAAATTTTTGAAAATGATGATTTTTTTTGACTGAGAAACAATCGATTGTTTGTAAAGTGCCGAAATTAAATGCATACATTTAATTTCGGTAATTTTCCATTTTTTTAAAAACTGATTTAATTAAGGAAAAAAAAACAACTTTCGTACAGTGAAACTTTTATGACGCAACGAAGTATCGTAAAAGCTTTAAAATGAGCTATCATACATAAAAATCGGGTCATACAGTGAAAAGTTACATTGGAAAAACGAAAAAGTGCCGAAATTAAATGCACTACCCATTAGGGAAAAACAAGTTTATGCGAATATTGAAGGCAGTTTGGTTTCGGCCATAGTACAGTACCATCAAGTGTCGCTCGGTTTATTGACCAACACTGTTCCCGTTTCTGGTTCTGCCAGTTAACGGGGCTTCTTTTCATTCTTATTGTAAACGCATTTCTGCAACTTTTAGTTTCTTACTTGAATTAATTTTTAGTATTTTGTTTGTCTATTAAGATTAAATTTTCATTATAAACTCTTCTAGTTTTTTTCTTGTGCAATCGACAACTTTTTTTATTTGTTTTAGACTAATTATGACCTTTTGGTAAGTAAGGTTACAACACTGACTAAATCATTTAATGTATGGTAATGTTGATACTACAACCTTGTTTAAACATTAACAAACTCTTACCCTATATATAAAGTTTAGCGCACGAAATTCGTGCGCGCACGAATTTCCGCGCACGAATTTTTAGCCTGTATATTTTCAGTCACGTGTACGCAAAAAATGGTTTTTGCGCCTATCGCACATTGAAGCACAATATTGGTATATGGAAAAAAAGATTATAAAATATAACTCTTCGATATTCAAATACTTTATTGTTGTTTGTTATTAGGAAAACATTTACTTTTTTAAACTTTAAAAAGCTCAGCAATCCAATAAACTATCCAGAACAAAATTTGATTTCATATTGCAAACTAATAAAAACAGAAAAGCTACTTCGTTTTACGAAATCATTTGGGTGTCCGGAAATTTTGTCTTCTACATCTCGTCTTTCAACATCTCGTCTTCTACATCTCGTCTTCGGAAAACACGTTTTTGGATGCTATTTTGTAAACGTGTTTTCAAAAATGCGAGTTTCCATCCCCCCCCTCCTGCCCAATGATAAAATTTTCTTTGATTTTTTTGTTTTGCTTAGGAAAAAAATAAGGTTTTTACTCTTCAGTTCAAAAACATCATTATATACAAATTTACCATGATAAAGTTTTGCTTGTTTTTTTAGGTTTTGCTTAGGCTTAGGTTCTTAGTTTTTTGAATAAATCATTTAATAAAAGTTTATCATGATAAAAATTTTGCTTGATTTTTGGCTTTTGCTTAGGCTTAGATAAAAAAAGGTTTTCAATACATTGTTTTAGTCAAAAAATAGGAGAAACTTGTCTTTTGAAAAGTGTGTTTACAAAACCGCATCCAAAAGACGAGTTTTTCGAAGACGAGATGTTTAAAAGACGAGTTTTCCTAAGACGAGTTGTAGAAGACGAGTTATTGAAAGACGTATTGTAAAAGACGAAATTTCCGGTAACGAATAATTTGTTATCATATCAACAAATTTAAGATAAAAATGTCTTTATACATATTCTTATTGAAAATGACCAGTTTTGTCCTAATAATCAGGAATAAAAAAATTAAACAAAAACAAAAAAAAAATTAATCGTAAATAATTGCGTTTTAATACATTTAATATGCTAAAAGTTAGCCAAAACTAAATCATGGAAAAAAATAGCCCAATAAACTATAGTTTTAGCTGCACAATGACATATGTTTATAATCATTTCGTTGCCGAGATATAGGTACTTTTTAAATAAAAAATAATAATAAGAAGAAGATGAATTTAAATTACAAAATTTACTCACGGTGTTTAATTATAGTTAGTGCGGTGAAGTTGCGCTCCAGACAAAGTTTACCTACGTTCTCTAAATATACTTGGCGCGATGCCGTGCATGAATAAGAAGATGATGAACATGAATTACAAAATTTACTCACGTTCTCTAAGTATAGTTGGCGCGGTGCCGTGGGTTAAATTGCAGTATGGCACGCCGCACCACCGATGATTACTGGCGCGTGGCGCTCCCGCGCCACCGACGCTTATTATTTTTTTTTAGTAAATAAAATTTTGAATTAATTTTTAAACAAGGACCTAAATAAAAAAAGTCCTTCCTAAGAAATTTGCGTAATTCCTTCTTCTTTCTAATGAGCCCATGTTTATTTTTGATCAATCAGTAACGAATGAGGGATAGATGCTTTTTTGTAATGGAGCGTTGGAATAATAATAATAAGAAGAAGAAGGTTATAAAATTTCAAAATTTACCCACGTTCTCTAATAATGGTTGGCGTGGCGCCACGGGGCTAAATTGCCCCGTGGCGCTCCCGCGCGACCCATGATTTTGGCATCATATAAAACTACAAAAAAATAATGTACACCAATAAAACCATCACTACGGCCGATATGGTATACAAAACCTAGACCTTAAAAAATAAACCCTTTTTTATGGTTGAATTAAAACTGACTGACCTCGTAAATTTGTATGAAAACATGAACGAATCATTAAAATTGTGCAGTTGTGACGTTTTAAAAAAATGACTTGGAACGCAAATTTTTTTTATTTCACGCCTTTTTATAAAAGAAACAAGAAATAATCAAATTTAACCCTTAAAAAATTTACATTTTTGTTTCAATTCTCAAATGATTATATACAAATAGTTTTTTTGTTTTTTTAACATTTATGCGAAAAAAAATGTTTATTTTATTGGTTTAAAACAAAAAAATTATAACTTTCAACAGATCATTCTGAACATCAACAGTACCTTGAGCAATCATTTCTAACTCAAATCGTTATAGTTTCATTGCATTATTTTTCCACAAATTATATAATTAATTTTTTAGACAGCAATAATTAAAAAATATACTGACTTTTGAAAATTTTAGGCAAATTTGTGTCCAACGAAATACGACCTGACGGAGAAAGACGCGCAAAAAATAGAAAAATTACAATGGGCAGATATGATTTTCTACAAAGAAGCTGAAAAAATATTTGCCAAGGTTCATTCAGAGCTTCCTGCATATATGAAAAAAAAATTGTATTCATGCAACTGATGACATTTCTTTCAATTACTTAAAAACCCTAGTAAAATAGTGGGTATTTTTTTTAAATTTTTATACAAATTTTAGGCAACTTACACTTACAGGATTATTTTAAGCATATTTAGTTAGTTAGATCTATTATTAATCAGCTAAAATGAGCATTTTAATAAAACAATTACATATTACACAGTAATGCATGCCTTTCCAATACACTTGTTTTTAGGTGATACTAGAACCAGATACTAAAAACATTGCTATTTTTTTATACTGTAGACAACAATAAAACAATTAAAATTTTTAGAAAATTTTTTAAAATGTTTAATATTACAGTACAGATTTAATGCCTTATTTTAACAATTATTTATCAAGTTATGCGATTTGAAACAAAAATGTAAATTTTTTAAGGGTTAAATTTGATTATTTCTTGTTTTCTTTTATAAAAAGGCGTGAAATAAAAAAAATTTGCGCTTTTAAGTCATTTTTTAGAAACGTCACAACTGCACAATTTTAATGATTCGTTCATGTTTTCATACAAATTTACGAGGTCATGAGTTTAATTCAACCATAAAAAAGGGTTTATTTTTTAAGGTCTAGGTTTTGTATACCATATCGGCCGTAGTGATGGTTTTATTGGTGTACATTATTTTAGTTTTATATGATGCCAAAATCATGGGTGGCGCGGGAGCGCCACGGGGCGATTTAGCCCCGTGGCGTCACGCCAACCATTATTAGAGAACGTGGGTAAATTTTGAACATCAGAACCTACTTCTTCTTATTATTATTCCAACGCTCCATTATAAAAAGCATTATTCCTCATTCGTTACTGATTGATCGAAAATAAACATGGGCTCATTAGAAAGAAGAAGGAATTACGCGGACTCCTTTAGGAGGACTTTTTTTATTTAGGTCCCTGTTTTAAAAAATTAATTCAAAATTTTATTTACTAAAAAAAAAATAGAGCGTCGGTGGCGCGGGAGGCGCCACGCGCCCAGTAATAGTAGTGGTGCGGGGTGC